>JBCEWC010001039.1:0-45298 GCA_038996855.1 Solanum aculeatissimum
ATATTCTTTTCTACATGTTCTAACCATGTAGGGTACGAGGGTGATTATTACATTCTTCCGGACGACGTTTGATATCTCATGGAAGACTTGCTAGTGGTGAGCCCTATTGTTCAAGGGCAATAGCCATCATCTATCTACCTTTTATCTTTATGTATTTACTTTCTAGACTTGAGGGTGAGCCTCAAAGCTTGTCGGGGCCCCGCTCTTCTATGCAAAGGCATGTTTGGACAAATCTTACTCTTTTACGTTTGACTTGTACGACTGATATTTGGTTATGTAATATGATGCTATCTCCACTTGATTTATGATTATGTTCTCATGTTATGGTTATGGCTTATGTTCCCATGCTATTATAATGACTTGAATGTTGAGCATGATGTATTACTATGTGCTACGTGCAAGCATGCTTATCCCTTTCCCGTATTGTCCCCATAGCTTGAGTCCCAACTCCCTAAATCCTTAGAGCTTATATGCTACATGCTTTAGCTTCCGCATTTCCAAACCAATGATGAGTGTAATGATGCTAGGATGGCTTGATCGAGGCCCTTCGGAACCTCTTTCGCCATGTCACATCTAAGCCCCCTATCCGGATCGTAACAAAAACACCCCATTCCAAGTTCTAAAACTCCCAATATGCTCAAACTACCAAATGAACAAATTTTAAATATCAGTACAGTTGTGATTGCACCAGAAACCAACAGCTAATTTCTTTGGTAAGAAGGTTGTAAGTTTACCTTACGATAGAGAAATGACCCTATTCTTTTTCCTAAAAGTCTTAAATAATGATACAAATGTGCTCCTTCAATTGAAACTCAATTTTGAACTCATTTGCACAGTCAAATATCACTTTTGCTCAGTAAATAATTATTTCATATTTAGCTATAAAGTCTAATCTCGACTTAACGAATATGTACCAACTTTGCAAATTAATCTTATAATTCATGCTCAAAATTTCAAAAGTTTCAAAATTATCTTTCAATCCTTAAAACTAATAATGAACCCTTAGTTGTCATAATTTGCTAAAACGTCAAAACATCCAAGAAGCTTAAAAACGCATCCAAAACTCATTTGGTACTTTTAGAACACAAAACAAATATGCTACCAACTTGAAAATGACATTCCAAACTCGGTAAAATCATCAAAAGACAAACTCAAAGTCTCCTTAACTTAAAATTCATTTTGTCGCAATTAAACCAACTTAAAGCTCAAAAGACCAAAATGCCTAGAGACTCTTGAAAAATATACTGAAACTCCTCCTAAGCCTTAAATCACCTCCTAAATCCAACAAAATCATCAAAAAATAAATCTGAGCATCCGAACACAAAATTCCAACTTAAAACTCCAAATTCACAAACAACTCCAAATTCAAAAAACGACTCCTCTTCTAAACAAAATTCCACATTCCTTAATGGAACTGATGAAATCTCATTCTGAGATTTGTTACTCTGACTGCCACCAAAAATCACTTTTTTAGTAACTTAAGCCTTTAAAAACTCAAAACTTCAACATTTCACAACTTTTCAATAAAATTTCAAAACTAAGTTCATAAACGAATCAACATGACTTGTAGCAACTATTGGGAGGAGTAAATAATAATTTTTCAAAAATGACATTCAAAATCATTACATTTTTAAATTTGTCAAACACTTGTTAAAAAAAAAAAAAAAGCTTAAAGTCAATCCCTAACACCCTCGCAAAATTTCTTTTTCAATGCATTGAGAAGAGGAATGATAATTACCCCAACAGAGAAAGGGGCTAAAGTTATCATTGGGGTTGAAAGATATAACGAACATAAAATGAGTAGGAAGCATCAATAATGCCCCTACCATCCATGTGAAGTGACTTAATTGTCCCCCTTCTGCCCACAAGTTTTCTGCTTGTGCAAGACAGATGAATTCTTCCTCAAGATGAATTAGCATATCTTAAATAATCCTCTGGTGCAAGACGTCAGCTGCACCTACCATCAATATATCATGTCACAAATAGTTGTGTACATAAAAAGGGAGAGAACTCTTGGCATTGCTTTTTGGCAAACGTTCTTTCTTCTTAGTTCATCACCCAAACCCAGAATACTAGAATACGAGGATCAAAAATACTAACTCTCACATACATCCATGCCAATGACTAGCGGGCACTTTGCACTCCTAAAAGGATGTTTTTCAGTTTTTCATTAGCCGCAACAAGTTCTGCTGCTATTCCTGGTTCATTTGCTGAATGACCTGCTCCTGGGACAACCTATAATCACAAAGCACTAACTGTCAGTTGCCAATGATATGACCGTGGATGCAAGGTTTTCTTTTATGATAGCCTCGTTTCCTGTGGTAAAGAAAGCCTCATTTCTTCAGCTATTATTATTTTCAAGGTAATCTATAGTGCTAAAAGTATGTCCAAATCCCTAGAGGTTTGGGGATTCGAACCATGGCCTTCCTAAAGAATAATCCATAGGATTAAACTCATTTCTAAAGTACATGTCTCGAGTTGGATGAGTTTTCATGTCCCACATCCAAATTTACATCAGGATTTTAACATAAATTAATGTTTATTTGGTCTGAATCCCATCCCAACTCTTCATAGAAATCTCAAATCAATGACTAGGAAAATCTACCAGTTTTATACCCAACAGTCCTTTTGTTGTTTCATGTCTCAACTACCAGTTTAACATAATTCTTGTACAAACTCCTTTTTTTTTTAGTCGTAACCTATTTGGTTAAGAAAAAAATAACCTCCTCAAGTTTAGTTGTTGGCAAATCTTTTTGGGATTTCATTCATTTTTCGCCAGTTGATCCAAATTAATTACAAGCACTAATTCAAATACAAAACATATACCTGATCAGGTATATTTATGTATAGAATATGGATATTATGTGTATATTTGTACTTAGTATACAAAACATATACATTTTCTGGCTAAAATTTTTAGGGCGGCCCAGAAAGGTAATACCCCATCTTTTTGTGCCTCCCAGCCAGTGTCAACAGAGGAAGTCTTTGTCTGAAAATTCCTTCCTTCCAATTATTTTGAATTATTAAATCTACCTAACTGAGGAAATCATTTGTCACTTACTATAAACTCTGCCTCTGGCCAAGCTTTATGAAGATCCCATGCTGACATCATTGGACAGCAAACATCATATCTTCCCTGAATGTGTCACAAAGATCTTGTAATCAGATTATCCAAGAATAAGATTTACCTCAAGTGCATGCATAATACATAAGATTCAGATTTAGTGTAGGATCATAAGGAGAAACATATTATGGAGTATATGTCTTGGATTGACAATATATAATGACAAGAAAACAATCGAGTATAGTCACACCTGACTACTTGAATGCATGTTCAGTTATAAGTTTCAATACTGAGGACCGTACAGTTATCAACTGCACTTAGTGGACATCCTATGTACAAACTCACATCATAAACACATCAAGAAGCACTATGGAAATTTAATGCACTTTCATTTCTTGCAACACATGATTAAAGCCTTGACTAGCTTTTTACTTGTATGATCATTTAAACAGTACTAGTTCAGTGTACGTGTCTTACACGTATGTGCCGCGTCAATTTAAAAATTATATATAAATAGTATTTGTCGTTAAATAAATTCAATATTTATGTAAACAATATTAAATAAATATTATTCGTTTGATGCAATAGTTTAGTCTATTGTGAGACGGCAAAGATGAGAAAATCAATTCAATTGCTTATAATATAGATATGTTATAGTTTATGAATGCATAAAGTAATAATTTAGAGTTGAATAATTAGAAATTAAATAATTAACTGATTACAATTTAATATAACAAAAGATTCCTAAATATAAAAGGAGTAGTTTAATGTTTCCAACATAATTTATTGAATTTTTTTCTTTTTAAATTTGTTATATTACAGGTGTGACTACTTGAATGCATGTTCAGTTATAAGTTTCAATACTGAGGACCGTACAGTTATCAACTGCACTTAGTGGACATCCTATGTACAAACTCACATCATAAACACATCAAGAAGCACTATGGAAATTTAATGCACTTTCATTTCTTGCAACACATGATTAAAGCCTTGACTAGCTTTTTACTTGTATGATCATTTAAACAGTACTAGTTCAGTGTACGTGTCTTACACGTATGTGCCGCGTCAATTTAAAAATTATATATAAATAGTATTTGTCGTTAAATAAATTCAATATTTATGTAAACAATATTAAATAAATATTATTCGTTTGATGCAATAGTTTAGTCTATTGTGAGACGGCAAAGATGAGAAAATCAATTCAATTGCTTATAATATAGATATGTTATAGTTTATGAATGCATAAAGTAATAATTTAGAGTTGAATAATTAGAAATTAAATAATTAACTGATTACAATTTAATATAACAAAAGATTCCTAAATATAAAAGGAGTAGTTTAATGTTTCCAACATAATTTATTGAATTTTTTTCTTTTTAAATTTGTTATATTACATACTTTTATTAACAAAATATTTGATAGTCAAAATTTTAGTTAATTATTTAGATAGAATAGTCTTAAATCAAAAGTGAATCCTAAATATAAAAGAAATTTCAATCCAAAAGTGAGTCGTGAAACTAAATAAATAATAAATTAAGAAAAATAGTGAAAAGACGATTTTGTCTAAAGAAGAATATTTTAATAAAGGGCAAAAAGTTCAAACAACATTTCTAAGGGTCTTCATGCTTTTAATACAGTATAGATTAGTAGGTTAATAGGGAAAATATGGCAATGAAAAATATATTTTAAAAGAAAATAAACACTATGAAATATTAAAATCACATAACTAAACTTCAGAAATCTTTAATGAAACAAAATCCTCTCCTCATATTTGATCTAGCAGATCTCATTTCTATCATACTTTTCTCCTTCCCCTATTCGCAGTTATCTTTATACCACAGAGCTACTCACCATCCTGATTCTCACTACAACTACAGGAGCTCTTATTCCTACCGACAAACCCAGGGACCCATCATATTATAACGGTGACAGCCTTAATGAACAATAGCAGATTTTAGTGACCAAGTCGTCATGATTAGACGGATGACTGATAACAAAATTTGTGGTGGTGCTTTATCGTCCAAACTGACATGCTTGAGGAGTTTAGGTTAGTGGCAGTGATTGGCAGTCATAATGGCACTTTAGATGTACCGTCAATTACAGAGGCTACATAGAAGGTATTTTTCACTCATTTATGGTACCAGAGTGAAGGATTATTGCACTCTCTTAATTGACTGAATTAAGATCTGTGGATGCTTGTTCATTATGGACTCTTTTATCTATATTTTAGAACTACTGGATCAACTATTTTGACTTTTAGCCTTTGCAACCTGTGGAATGCTAAGCTAATTGAATTTCTTAGGTTCCACTGGCTTTAAAGATTAGTGGTTGATGAGTGGCTGATGCTGAGAGACTCCATGGCAGGTAGTAGAAAAAGTGGTCAGGCAAGGAGATATGTTATGTCAATTGTCTACCAATTCTAACTGTGATTGTCACAGAGAGTTCACTAAAAATATCTCATAGAAAGATTTAGGGTCATTTGGTTTGCGAATTAGTCCTGGGATTTAATCCCTGGACTAATTTATCACACCTGGAAGGTGAGATAAAATAATACCAAGTTTGATGGAATAAGGTGGGACATCTAGGATTAAGTTTGGGATACTATCTTTGGTTGATGGTATAAATTTAAAGGGGAAAGGGACAAAAATACCCCTATACTTTCATTTATTATCTAAGTTCTCCCTCGTTATACTATCTGGCTATTTATACGCTCACCGTCATGAAACTTATCACATATGCCCTTCAGATTGACATTTTCCCCCATAATCAGCCATAATTGCCCAATTTTAATTGAAGTTATCCGATCCCCACTAAACTAAATAAACCTATACCAAATTAAACCCAAAAACTCATCTCTCCAATCTTCATCTCCTTCCCCATTGAAACACCAAGCTAGCTCCACCAACCTTCCTCCAAATTCAACCATGTCAAATCCATTGAGGAAAGGTCCAAAATCATACACTATCTTTGACTTTAAACTCAAAATAATACATATTTGTTTAATAAAGTGGTGCACTTTTAATCATAACCCTAACCACCGTTACTTTTTTACAGCAGTCTCCTTACGTGCAGATCACACTATTTTCTTTTCCCTTCAAACGTACATACTCTGTCTCCCTGTCAAGTTTCTTCACACACTTCTGTACTGCAGCAATGAGTTCCATATACTCCGTTGCACCTCAACCATGCAAAACGAGCTTATCAAAAGGTATTTATCATCTAAGAAGTGCATTTTCCAAATCTGGGGAATTATATTTAAGGTTCTTAACCCATTTATGTATTTCATCATATATATACAAAACCATCAGAGTTCATTGACATGAGAATTTTACCAGTCACCATTTTAGTCTTTTTTTTAGATCACAAATTTCAAAAGTTTTTTTAGATACCATGTCAAGTCAAATGGTGCCACACAAAATGGGACGGAGGGAGTACAAGTTAAATTGAAGTTGTACAGCTCTAAGATTGACAAAAGACCTTGAGATGAAGCCACTTTAAAAACAATTTAGGAAAAATGGCGAAGGAGACCACCATTCTGGGCAGATTTTTTAACTTCTAGATAAAAACATAAATTGAAATTAAGTAGCTCATAATTTTTAACTCTTACCCATAATTTTGGGGTTTTCCTCATCCATGTAGGAATGAATTCAAAATTTTCTAAAATACTTTATTCCCAAAATTTCATATACAAAATTGCATTTATTGTCATTCTTCAGCAAAATCACTTGACCAATCTGACTTTTCATTTGGTCTCACGAATATGTGAATAAGGATTATGAAAATTGGAGGAAGAATGGGTGAAGAGAAGCAAGAAAACACGAATTTGTTTGTAATTAAAGAAAAAAGTTTTTGAAGGGAAAAGAAAATAATGTGATCTGCACGTGAGGAAACTGAAGAAGTAATGGTGGTTAAGGTTGTGACTAGAAGTGTACCATTTTATTAAACAAAAAGGACTATTAGTGCCCCAGTTGAAAGAATATGTCTACTACCCGAATTTTACCATTTTATTTTTTTTAAAACTGGTAATTTGGATTTTACCATTTTTATTAAACAAAAAGGAGTATTATCCTTCCCAAAATTGTTGCAAGTTATAAATTTCCCCACAAGCTCAAAATCAACAGCCCACACTTCTCACAAAGTATATTACTTTGTCAAGTTTATTTCAGGGATCTCAAGTCTCAAAGCAAGGACTACTCTCTTGATCTGGTCTCAAATATAAAAATCCTTGTGTCAAGTTGTTGAACTTGGAGCTGGGATTAGTATTCTTGGGCTCATTTGCAACTGTGGGACTACCATTAGCTAGGAAGCACACGAAGTATGTAAGGAAGACCTTACACATTCTAATCCCGAACTGTCGCAATATCTTTGATTTATTATCTTCATGATTCATGCGTCTCTTATGATTTGAGCTCTATGTAACTAGACATTTAACTCCATAAAGACTTAATTCAAGAGTTCCCATTCTTTATGTTTTATACTTATTTGAAATAATGGTATTTACTTTCCTTAAACATTGACTACGAACCTTTACAAGTTTTCGTTTTAGTTACGCATGTTTCATGATTTTAAAAGTAAGAACCTTATAGGCCAAGGAGCTATATGACATGATATTCACGAAATGGGTCCATGAGCCATTATAAAAAAATATTTTTGGGAATATTGTTTTTAGCTGGGAAGGCATTTGGTTAAGTGTCGAGCACCTGAAACTATGAATGCCAATGTAGGACAAGGATTATTTTGTTGGTTCAGTCGACTCCTTATGGTTCCCCCATTTGGGATGTATGTTATAAATTCATTGCTAGCAAAGGACATAAATATGTCTCACCACACTGGCACTATGGGGAGATGGCACAGCCAATCGGGCTGATATGAAAAACCTTGTTTAAACATGGTGGTTGTCGTTGACTAGATAAACTACCACTAAAGTCCATTATGATTACTAATTACATATAGTTTTATATTTTGATGTCAATGGTTATAAGTTCCTCTTTATTTATAGCTCATGATGAAACATTTCATTATTTTCCTTCCTCATATTATCTTCTCTTGTTTTGGGTTTTCCTTACCATACGAGTGTTATTCTACAGTACTCACATGCTTTTTGTCGGGGGTGCTACGTTTCACGATGCAAGTACAAAACCTCAAGACGGCAAGGCTCCATTCTAGGCACTCTCATTGGTGAGCCCTATTTGATTTACAAGGAATTTTCTTTTCTTTTTCCATGTATTACATACTTTCATACCCTATATTGGAGCCTTGTCCAGACACGACTACTTCTTATGCATAGGTTTAGAAGCTTCAAAGATGTAGTCACTCATTTCATGTACACATGTTTGGGGCCTTACCTTTATGTTGCCTGACATGATACTCATGATTGTGTATACTTCGCCACTTACCTTTTTTTTTTTTTACTGGTAACATTTGTATTTAAGTCGGTACTGGAAAAACCATATATACAAATAAGTAGGATGGAAGTAAAATCTACCCCATAACTGAACCAAAATCAATATGGACCCTAAAACTTCTATGATTGACTCAGTCTACTTGGAGTAGACATTTATACACCAAAAACAGAACAACAAAATACAATTAAGCTCGACTTCCTGCAGGTGGTTGTTCCTATTCTCAAAACATCTATAATTTCTCTCTCTGTATATGGTCCACCATATACAAGCAAGGAGCATCCTCCATCTTTCTCTATTTGTAGCCCCAGCTCCAGCCACCTCCCAACTGAATAGAGTCTCATCAATCTTGCTAGGCATACTCCAGGAGATGCCTTGCCTCAAAGATTAAGGAAAATCTGCCACAGTTGTACTGTAAAGTCGCAATGCCGGAAAAGGTATCTTATTGTCTCTGTATCCTTACCACATAAGGAACATCTATTGCACACAAGGATATCTCTCTTAGCCACATTATCCAATGTCAAAATTGCTTCATTGACTAGCAACCAAGTAAAGCATGCCACTTTCTATGGCATTTTGATCCTCCAAATATGCTTCCAAGGCCATTTGAAGTCTTGGTTGCCACTAAGACTTATATGTCTGTATTCTTCCTTCACCTTGTAACTGCCTTTGTTGTGCCTATTCCACCATAGATAATCCTCACCTGTTTGTGTACCTTGCAAATTCTCCAGAACCTTAGAAAATTCAAGTATTTTGGGAATTTCCCAGTCATTCAGATTTCTTCAAAGTATCAGATCCCAACCCTGTTGTGACCACATTTCTGCAACAATCTTCTGCTAGTATTGAGCTAATGCAAAGTTGTCAGGAAAGAGATCATTGATACTGTCAGGACCGATTAATTTATTAGCCCAAAAACTGGTTTTCCTGTCATTTTGTGCTTTGATAGTTGACTGATTGCTGCGGAAAGGCCAAAAAACCAATAGATTTCCATAGGCTAAGACCATAGGGGGTATTGACCTCTTTTGTACCTATTTATTTAGCTCCTCATACTATTTGTTGATTACTCTGTACTAGAGTGCTTGGCCTCCTGATGGTACCTCCATAAACACTTCACCTTAAGAGCTTTGCTCTGGTTTTTAGATTTTTGATACCTAATCCACCTTGTTCCTTACTTCTAATGATGTTCTTCCACTTGACCAAATGAAAGCCTTTTCTTTCCTTATTGCCTTGCCACAAAAAGTTTCTCCTGATTTTGTCCAACCTCTGAACTATTGACCGAGGAATATGAAAGATAGATAACATATATGTGGAAAGAGCATCTAGAACTAAGTTCATTAGAGTTAATCTACCTCCCAAAGATAGGTATTGTGATCTCCATCTGGGTAGTTTCTTTTCACATTTCTCCAAAATTGGGTTCCAAATGTCTATGAACCTGGAGTTAGCCCCCAAAGGCATGCCCAAGTATGTTGATGGCAAAGTACCTACTCCTCTCACAGTCTGTGAGAGGTGTTCCATATCTAGAACCACATAAATTGGATACAAATGGCTTTTGTTCCAATTTATATGGAGCCCAGATATGGCTTCAAAGCAAACCAGTATAAGTCTCAATATCAACAATTGCTCCTCCTCAAACCCACAGGAAATTAGTGTATCACTGCAAAAGTGTGATCTCCACACTATTCCCAGCAACCTTGCTAACTTCAATCCCATGTATTCTTCCTGTTGCCTTGGCTATATTCAACATGATGTTTAATAAGGGTGATAGAGGATCCCCTTGCCTGATCCCTCTGTGTATATTGAGAGGGACTTTGCGACTTACTATTTTATTTGATAAGAAACATATTTAAATCCATTTATGAAAATGTTTTCATATTGTTCCATGCATTGTCCTTGCTCGTGAATTTCACAGAGTTGGTCTGCTCAGTCCAGGCACCGAATGCGGGTCCGGTCCGTCAAGGGTTTGGACATGACGCCTGCTTTCATCTTATTTCATGTCTTTAGAATTACAATTTGGACATTTCTATGCTTTTGGATTTGTTAGATAGTATGTAGTGTCCTATATGGACTGTCTATAAATACAGACAAATGTAATAATGTAATTTGTGTCTTACTAATATTTCTCGAGTTTTTATTTCTCACATGGTAGCAGAGCATTAGCGAAAAACATCTAGGGAAGAAAGGTCAGTCAGCATGCCTTTTTAGGGGGTGACTGTCCAGATCTGAGATGCGTCATCTTCTTCTCCATCAGTGTTGTGCGAAAACTGACACTACCACAAAATTCATCGTTGTCCAGAAGCAAACCCCTACCAGCATACCTCACATGTGCCGCCAGAAGTAGGGTTCTGATGAGCGCATAATCCACTCGTCGATGCATGAACACTGGTCTAACATGCTTTCAAGCTGTTTTCTTCTTCTATAGTGGTCCTCCAGTGATTCCCAACCATCCATACAATTTTCTATAATTTCTGATCACTATTTTGCTGGTGACTTCAACCTCCGATTTTTTGGTTCTTGTTACTTGCTTGGTGATTCCAATTTAGCCCCAGAAATTTCCAGAAGTTTCAACCAGACTTAAAGATCTGATCATATTTTTCTATTTTTATTTTTTGTTCTATTTGTACCAAATTAGAACACCATTTTTTTTTTGACAATGGGTAAGTATTCTTCAGCATTAGGGAATGTTGGCCACCATCAGAAAAGGTTACAACCATGTTCCAACAAAAGTTACTAAACAACTTCATTTGACTTTGTGGATGGAATTGAATCTATCTTCAAAACATCTATCAATCCTGTCTCTCTGGACAGCCCACCAAATACATGAAGGAATCAATTTCCACCATCTCCTTTGAATCTTGCTGGTCAGAAGTATGTTCTAGCATGGTCCAGCTTTGGCCAGAGATATTTAGGAAAAGCTCCCATAGTTGGGTAATGTACTTACAATGCAAGAACAGTTATTTGTTTGTTTGTTTCTCCTGTAAGTCGGACAAAAAACACCTAAGAACTAGTTTCATTCCTTTTTTTTGCAGCACTTCTTGAGTAAGACATGTTTTCCTGATAACTAGCCATGTGAAGCATTTCACCTTAGTGGATGTCAATCCTTTCCAAATGTTGTTCCATTGATGAAGTCTAGCACCTGCCAGTTCCTGCACCCTTCTCCTATATGTACTATTGACTGTGGAAAGCCCCTCCTTGGTGTGATTCCAAATTACTCCATCAGGAACATTTGTAGAGATGTTAGCTCCACCTAGCACTTCCAAAAGGGAAGCTACTCTAGTCACTTCCCAATCATTCAGAAGTCTTTTGAAGGACAAATCCCAACTTTGTGCAGTTCGTTCACTAATTTTGACTCCGTGATTGTTGCATATAGAAAATAGATCTGGGAAGACCTCTCTTAGTGAGCTTTGATTGATCCACACATCTTGCCAGAATTTTACTTTGGTGCCATTCCCCACTTTCAGAGTTGGTTCTTTTTCCAATGAGACCCACATATCTCTGATAGATCTTCACACTCCCCAACCATATGGCATTAAGGCTATTCCTGAAACCCAAGGGCTACTTTCACCATATTTTGCCACTATCACTTCCCTCCACAGGACCTTCTCCTCACTGATATACCTCCAAAGCCATTTCATTAGAAGACTTTCATTTTGTACTCTCAAGTTTCTGATTCCCAAGCCTCCCTTTCCTTTGCTTAGCATCACTGCATTCCAATTCACTAGATGATAACCCTTCTCTTCTATGCCTTTTTTTCCAGAGGAAGTTTCCTCTGAGTTTATCCAATTTTTCACCACCTTAGAGGAGATAAGAAGTAGAGACATTACATAGGTGGGAAGTGAGTCCAATATTGAGTTTATCAGTATGATTCTACCTCCTGATGAGGGCTATTGAGCTTTCCATCTTGCTAACTTCTTTTCTGTCTTTTCAATATTCCCATCCCATATTTCCAAAGCTTTCTGTCTATGACTAGTGGCATTCCCAAATAAGTGGTAGGCAGTCCCTCTACTCTACAACCAAGTGTACTTGCCAACTAAGTTGCTTGGACTCGGGTACGAGTGTCCGATACAGATGTGGATCTAGAGGTCGGATCCTTCATGATCTGATTTTTAAGATTCGGGGATATGGATCCATGTATGGATACGGGTGCGGGGATTCGCCCTAAAAATAATCAAAATATCTAAAGATAAAGTGATAAAACCTAAATTATGAGATATTATGTGGAGAACTTGAAGAAAATCCTGGAAGGAGATTAAAGAAGAAGGTGTGTCATAGAAATTTCTATATAAAAAATATTCCATTTTCTTCAATTTTACCTTAGCTTTTTTATTGATTACAGAAATCGTTCAAACCGTCCAAACTTTCCCCATCGATTTTGGTCAAAGTACCCGAAACTGGTTGACCAAGTCGGACACAGATCCCACACCCATGTCGTGTCGACACGGGTGCGGCACCAAAAGTGAAGAGTCCGAGCAACTTAGCTTGCCAATATCTGAATCTGAGGAACTTCCTTGATGGGAATAAGCTACTTTTTGCCCAGTTGACCCTTAGTCCTCCTACAGCTTCAAAAAGGGTTAAAATCAATCTGATGCATCTCAATTGCTCAGTTACTGGGTCAAAAAAAATATAGTATCATCTGCATACAACAGATGACTGACCGTTTTTCCACCCCCATTTCTGTTTCCTATTTGAAAGCCCCTTAGCCATCTATTCTGTGTGGCTATTCTCATCAAGCTATCAAAACCTTCCATTGTCAATATAAATGAAAAAGGGGAGAGAGGATCCCCTTGTCTCAATCTCCTTTCAGCATTGAAGAAGCCCACAGGCTCTCCATTGACAAGGACAGAGAATCTAACTGTCTTTAATACATGCCTCAATCCACTTCCAACCATTTGGTCCCAAAGACCATCTGTCTCAAAAGTGTTTAGTAAGAAAGACCAGTTAACATGATCATAGGCTTTCTGAATATCTAGTTTGCAAAGTAATCCTGCATTACCATCTTTCATCCTTGAATCTATACATTCACTAGCAATTAGGGCAGCATCTATAATCTGTCTTCCTTTTATAAAAGCTATTTGATTTTTGTTTACCAACTTATCCACCACCTTCTTTAGTCTTTCTGCAAGTAACTTGGCCATGATCTTGCACGCTCCTCCAACCAGACTGATTGGTCTGTAATAATATTTTTAGGTATTAATGCAATAAAGGTTGCATTAAAACTCTCTTCAAATTTCTGATTGAGTGAAACTGTGTCAAAGTCCCCATGATATCTTCCTTCAAAACATCCCAGAAAGTCTGGAAAAAAATCATCGGAAAGCCATTGGGGCCTGGGGCTTTCTCCTAGGCACATAATTTGATGCTGTCCAGAATCTCCTCCTCATCAAAGGGTCTTTGTAACCAGGTCTGCTCCTCTTTAGAAATCACAGAAACTCCTTGCAGAGTCAAATCAGGTCTCCAAGGCTCTGGCTCTTCATACAACTTCATATAGAAATCTAGGACAACTTGTTTGATTAGAGTTGGTCCTTATCAGTGATTCCATCAACCTCTTATCTTCTCTGTAGAATTGCATCTCTTGTGTGAAGTTGCAATTCTGCGGAAAAATTTGGAACTTTTGTCTCCCTGTATCTACCATTGTAAAATGAATCTGTCTCCAAGCAATCTCCTCCAATACTGCTAATTCCTCAAAATCCATTGGCCTTCTCTAATACTTCGTCATCAATCAAAGACCTCTGTTCCTGAATGCTCTCCCAGTTTGTAATTTGGTTGAGAATGTCCTCCTTTCTCTGCTTCCAGTTACCTCTGTTATTTTTGCTCCATTCTTTCAACTTCACTTTCAACATCGTTAGCTTCTCAGCCAAGATGTAACCTGCTCTTCCCTCCACAACAAAGGAACATCACCACTCCTTTACCTTATTTTTAAAACCTTCAATTTCCAGCCACCAGGATTCAAATTTGAAATATGACTTCCTCAACTCCCGGTTCCGAAAAGTTAGCATGATAGGATTGTGGTCAGAAGTTAACTTTGGCATCACTTCTTGTTTGATGTGCGCTCTCCCTACTGGGCACAATGTAGAATCTGTCAATCCTTGAGGCACATCCATAATCTTCACCTCTTCTCCAAGTAAAAGATCCTCCAAATAAAGGAGGATCAATCAACTCCAACTCCTCAATACATGTTGAAAATTCTGACACAGTACCATTGATTCTATTGCAGTTCGTTTTTTCTGATGGGTATCTGGTAAGATTGAAGTCACCACAAATTATCCATGGCCCATAAATATTGGTTCTAGCTCCTACCAGTTCACCCCATAATATTTTCCTAATCTCCCTGTTGCAATCTGCATAGACTGTTGCAATATGGCAGCTAAAATATTCATTAACCAATATGAACTTCCCAGTAATGCATTAATTACCAACCTCCACTACCTCTCCCTTCCATACCCTCTTGTCAAACGATTAGAATTCCCCCACTATTATCCACTGCTTCTTTATGCATTTCCCCCTTCCATCTATTGCTCCAAATACTCTGTAGCATATTATCATTTAAGCCACCTAATTTTGTTTCCACCAGAACTTATATGTCTGCCCCCCATTTTTGCAGTAATTTCCTGACAATTTTCCTCTTACTATCCCCATTATCCCCCTTACATTCCATGAGATCATCTTGACTTTCATTGATTAGTCAGGGCTAGAATCCTCCCTCTTGACCTTGAGTCTCCATTTTTAAAATTGACATCAAAAAATAAGTTCCTCACCTCCTTGAGAACTGTGTCTCTTGAAGCTGTTGACATTGCCTTTGAACATTGCACATTTCCTTCTCCCCATCTTTGGTCCAATTTTGACAACAGTATGAGAGCTTCCTTTGAAATCCACTCCGAATTGTTGTCCAAGTTCCTCACCTCCGAATTAGAGTTATTATTATTCTATCTTTTTCGTATTCTTTAAGTTTATAACAATTGTTGTTTCTTTTACATTAGTAATCTTTACTATTTTGTTGTCAATACTTTTCTTTTCTTCAATACCTTCATCATAGCTTTTTAATCTTGTTTTTTCAAATATGTTTTGAAAATGCATTTCTTGAGTCGAGTCTATCAGAAAACAGTCTTTCTACCCCAAAAAGATAAGGGTAAGGTCTGTGTGCACCCACCCTCCCCAGACCCCTCTTGTAGAATCACACTGGGTATGCTGTTCTTGTAGCATCTATCTGGTTACCAGTACACTCAGCAGTTTTAGTTATATGTGTATCTAATTTGTATTGTGATTTCGATGCTTACTTGTATAACTGTTTTATACTTGTCAAAGCTTTATTATGTCACTATGCACTACAGTTTTCAAAGCTTGTCTCAAGAGTAAAAGAAGGACGGATCGAGAATCATACTGGGTCACTTGACTCATCATTTACTATTCTGTCTAGATACTGTTAAGGGCGACATAGTTGTTGACCTCTGAGTTGCTCGTCCAGTTCTATGGTTGAGGTGAGCCATCCACCAGTCCGTGGAGTCGTCAGCTCCTATCTTACTTACAGTCTATCTTTGATTTCATTTTGTTGCATCTCATTTAATGGTATCTCTCTTAGTTTCTCCATGACTCAGAAATATTTGGGGTTTACGTATTCTCGATTGACTTTTTACTCCTTTTCAGATATTTATCATGAGAACGCTTTTATACTTGATATTTAGTATTGTTTACGCGTATGTTAGCAGTACATCGGCTACATCTAGCATCGGTAGTAGCTCGTTGGATACTGATCACGACTTAAGTGTCAGATTTGGGTCGTGCCAGAAAAATGCTAGCAACCATTCATCCCTTACCATTATGTTCTTTACCCAAGTCCTCAATCACATTTTTTTCACAAATAAACTTATCCAACAAATTACATCCATCATTGGGGAGAAAAGTAAGTCTTTCAGATGTTTATGTCTCCGAACAAGGCCTTCATTGGGAAGAAAAGTAAGTCTTTCAGATGTTTTATGTCTCCGAACACGGCCTTCATGTATTGGGGGAATTTTGAACTTTGAGAAGGCAATGCAAAGCAAAAGCAGAATTTACCTGAACAATTATTGTTTTGATATGCTTTATCTTTTCAACATTATCTAAAAGGAAAGAATCTGAAGAGAAGAAACCATTGTTGATAAAGTAGTGGTTCTCAATCCTTGCAAATGCCTGAACAAAGCAAGATATGTTGATGTTATATCATGAATAATAACAGTCTCTATGACTATAAATAATTGTTCAAATTGAATTTCCAAAAATAGTGTAATTCCAAGTTCTCAGTACACAAAAGAGATAAGGAAAACAGTAGAGCTGCAGCTCTTCGATACAGTTTTAAGAATATAGATGCAAGAGAACAACGCTATAATGGGAAGTTCACCCGTATACTACATGTACTTTGAAGATGTACTCACCAAGGAGAAATCATCATCATCTCCTCTCTTTATGTTCTCTTCATTAGGGAGAAGATGAGAGGTCATCATTTCCCATTTCGTCCATGCCCTAGCTGCTGCATACTAAAACATTTAAGAACTTGAGACAAGCAAACAAGTATATTTGATAGTACTGTAGCAATATGTGGAGTTGATTTGATGGTACCAAAGCAAAAGGATCAGAAACTGTCACTGACAGAGTCTGCAGACACAAGCCAATGGCATAATCTTCTTGGCTGCATATCATATTAGAATCCTTTGTGCTTCCAACTTTGCTATAATATCTTTTCATGAGTCATGATGACATCTTAAAACTTTGAAGCCACCAAATCATGACTTCTTTATATTGGAAAAAGGAGCATTGTGTATTATGTGCAGTAGTTATGAGTACATAAAACATTCTATCTTAAGAACAATACTTGTCTGGTGCTAACAAAGGAACAAAAAGAGCTTTTACCATTGTTGAGAATTCAAGTAAAAATCAAGTTATATAGGAAACACAACACCTGCATGTTTTGTTCGAAAGTTTCAATGATTGGGTAAGTGAAACATCAAGGATATCCAAGGGAAAAGTGCAAATATTATTTTTTTTTCTTTTTTTAAATATTGTCTGCCTTCCATAAAGAAAAGGAAATTCAAACATATTAACAAAATCAGGAACAACAAAAGAAACTAGGACATGCAAAGAAACAGAAACTTCTTACCTGTGTTTCTAGTTTATCCGAATTTAATCTCTTATGGTAAGCCTTGACAAAACACTTCCTTTCTTCCTCTGGAATCAGATCTCTGAATGGCTCCCAAACTGTAAGAGATGACAAAAAAGGTGGTGTTACCTCTGAAAACCACATCCACAGTCCCAGTAAACAACAAACCAAGAGAAAACAGCACCTCAATGTTGATCAGATCTACACACTTATCATTTTCCCAAGTTTAGCTAAGCAATTAAACTCTTAATACGATGTGCTTAAAAAATTTGAATAAGCCATCTGCTTACTTGATAAGATTGGTTTAAAAATAAAAAAAAAAGTAGGAACTCAAAAGAATGCTCTCGGGCACAAACCCCAAGGTAGAAAGTTAGAAACCCCTTCCAGGCTTCGGATCTCACTCCGGTGGCATTACACCGTCGGAGAAGCCTTTTCTTTTCTCTTCCTATCTGTATCACACTTTTCTGCGGGTTTGTGATGGAAAATAGCATTTTCTTCAGAATTGGTGGGGGGGCCCTTGGTAGATTACTCAACGGTGACGAGGGTATGGTTTGATTGGGTGGAGATATCAAAATTATCCATGAGCAGAGTGATCCTCAGCAGAGGTGCTCTGTTATGGTTATGCAAGAGGCTGCACGAAGCATCAACAAATAGGGGGAAAAGTCTCAAGTCGTGGAGATGCAAGCACATCACCACCTATATTTATTGCACTCAAAAGTTCAATAAATTTGGGTGGTACATATCAGTTATTACAGTTAAAGGACTCAGCAGAACAGTTATCATAGTCCCAGAGAATAAATTTATTGAAGGTTGGGAGACTCTAGCAAACAAGATAGAAGCCTTTATTATAAAATTCTCAAGCACACAAGGTGCATTTATTACAACAGGGGAAGGTAGCAAAAAATTTACAGGGAAAGGGGACTACATAGGTGCCATTAAAAAAAGTAAATGGAGTCAGGAGGGGCTACAGCAAGGAAGGAGAACCAGGAACAAGTGAGAAGTGAAGACAATTCATTACTGCGAAGATGCCTGGTTAAAAGTTTACAAGTGGAAGAAAATGCATTACTGCGAAGATGCCTGGTTGGAAAGTTTACAGTGGAGAAGAAGCCTGTCTACGCAATAAGGTGAGAAGATGGGCCACCCAGACTTGCAGAGGGATCCCAAATATCCAGGTATATGATATGAACGGATTCTACTTTCTCTTTGAGTTCCAAACAAGGAAAGTCGCTGAGCACGTACTCACGGAAGAATGGAGGAGACAAGGTCAAGTTTTAGAACTCGAATAGTGGTCGCCAACGATAGGTGCTCTGGCGGAATCTTTCCACCTCAATTGGTTCTGGATTAGAGTATTAGGCCTACACTCCTTTTGTGGAACTCATAAGTGATGAAGCGGATTGGAGACGCATGCATGGTTGTCTGGTCATTCGTTAGGGAGTTGTGCAGTTTTCCATGTTTTGGAAGGCTTTATACCTTGAAAAATAGATTTCTGCGCAAAACGTGGGTAAGCGGCCTCAAAACGGAATTTTGATAGTTCCATCAGCTCTGAAATGGCCAAATTAGGCTAGAGGCATGGTCGGCTCAAGGACTGAGGCCTCGGTGTGAGTTTGTACCGAGTTTTGCATTTTAGCCTTCAGAATTGGCCAATGATTGACTTTGGTCAATATTCATGGAACACAAGCCCGAATGAAAATTTTGACAGCGCGGTTAGTTCTGGAATGTCAAATTTAATCTAGAATGACCCTTCGTTCGGTTCCCCAGGCTTCTGGGCTCATACTGAGCCCCTCGGTAGAAATTGGCTAAAAATGATCATGGGAGTGGGACCCACAATCAGTAGTAACAACCTCGTATGAAAATTTTGACTGCGCTATTGAATCCGGAGCGTCGATTTCGGTAGGGTAGCATAGTTCGTTCGCGGATACGGGGTCCTGAATGAATTCTGAGTACCTCGTCAGAAATTTTAGAACTTGAAAACTCAGCATTTCAGTTGGTTTTCTGGCGCAGGTGATCGCCTACGCAAGCCAAAGACAATGATCGCAAAGCAAGTCCCTGTGATCTTCGCAAACGCGGAGCCTTGTCTGCGCTCGCGGAGGTCCGACTGACTAGACCTTGGCGAACACGAAGGGACCTCCTGTGATCGCGGAGGTCATTCCCTCTGTGCTCCGTGATAGCGGAACACTGTTCACCGCGATCGTGGAGGTCATTCCCTCTGTGCTCCGTGATAGCGGAACACTGTTCACCGCGATAGTGGAGGTCATTAATGTGGCCTTTATATATGAGTTCCTAAGGTCGAAGACAGCACTTTGCATGATCTTCCAAGAACAACTTCTCACCCATTTGGAGTCCAAAATTGGTGATTCAAAAGCATAGGTTCAAGAGTTTTTCGAGAGGAACATCGTGGGGGTGTCAGAATCGATCATAGGCACTCCGTTCAAGGTAAAAATCTTGTTTTAGCTGCTGGTTTGAGCTAATTCTTGAGATAAAATTTTAGGAGTTTCTGGAAATCGATTTGTGGGGCATTTCATGGCCAAATTTAGCGATTCTTGGGGCTATTCTGTGTGAATTTTCGTAAGGAACATTTTGGCAAGGTTGGGAACCTTATTTGGGGCTTTGGTTGAGGTAAGATTGTAGTTTTCTCAGCTGTAAATTGCATTTTCGGAATGAAATTTTGGTGAAACTTTGATGTGGGATAACTTGAGCTACTACTGGAACCTGTTTTCAGTGATCTTGGGGTCCATTTTGGGTGGAATTCTGCAAAGATCGTCGTGGGGCGATCGATTTTGGATTTTGCCATTCAAATTTCTGGTAATTTGCCATTTGTAGCAGCTGTCTTTTTCCGGCAATTAGCTGAATTTTCGTCGTTTAATTGTTCCTTGTATTTTCTTAGCCGAATTAAGTTTCTAAAATGTCAATTGGACTAGGAATGCTGTTTTGGACCAACTTTTGGGGGTCAATTCCGGAATTCCTGATGCGGATCCCACATTTCCCATTTTAGGCCCCGAAATTGATTTGTCTCCGTTTCTTGCGATTTTAGTATCTAAACAACTGTTATGACATTGTGAATCTGTTTTTGACAGTGTGGCAGCGTTCAAAGGACGTTCGGAAGGGAAAAGCTCCAACGATGTAAGTTGGAGCGCGCGTGAACGGCTTAAAAGTAGGCTACGACTTCCCTTTCTTTAGATTGAGCTTGTTAGTGTGAACTCATGTGGAATTGATTGGAATTTGGGCGGACAGCTAGTTTACTTACCTTAGGTGTTAGAATTCTTAAATTAGGCCTTATCAGTATTTTCGGATAATCGTGACCATTTATTATAGCTTGTTATAGATTGGACCATTGTTAGTAGTATTGTTACTCGTAGATTCTGAATTATGGTAGCATGTGGAGTGTTGAAATAGTTGTGGTCGAGTAGATTAGTTTGAACTTTTAGTATTTGAAGCATGTTTAAGGTCCTTTCGGGTACTTGGGGTAATTGTGAGTGTGAGAAATATTGGGGAAGAATATTATTGAATTGTTGTCCCTACATTATTTACATCGAGACCCTATTTATAGATATTAAATTAGACTCCTTTTCCAACTAGGATACTATAATAAAATCCTTTTTCAAGTAGGATTCTATATACTATTGTTATTCTTATTCCTTTTCTAAGTAGGATTGTAGATATTATTCTTGTTCCTATTCCTATTTTAACACTCCCCCTCAAGCTAGTGCATACAAGTCATATGTACCTAACTTGTTACAAATGCAATTAATACGATGACCAATGAAGAGCTAGGTAAGATATCTGCAAGATCATCACTCGACTTCACAAAATTGACAATCAACCTCAATATGTTTAGTTTTCTCATGAAATACTGAATTTGATACATAATGTCAGTTAATCTCAATGTGGTTGGTCTTCTCATGAAATACTGAATTTGATGCATAATGTCAATAAAACACATAATAATAAATTCCTAAATTGCAATGTTGAACTGCCCAAACAAAGCTCAGAAGACTATTTCATACCATAGAGTGACTTACACAATCGATATACAAGGCTACTAGATGCATATGTCGATAAAACACATAGCAATAAATTCCTAAATTGCAGTGTTGAACTTCCCAAACCAAGCTCAGAAGACTAATTCATACCATGAGTGACTTACAAAATCGATATACAAGGATACCGAACTCCCCTGAGCAACAAAATCAGGTGGTTGCTCCATATAGATTTCTTCCTCGAGATTATCACAGAGAAGCATTCTTAATATTCAATTGATTAAAAGGTCAATGGAGAATAAGAATATGGATCATTTCAAAATTGCTCCAAGAAAGTCACTTTATAACTTATTGGAACTTGCTCATGCACCGAATCATTAGATATGATGGCTGAAAGTGGTCACAAATTGAGAAATAAAATTACATAGATTGGGTTGGAATGATGACATGACCCTATTGAGAAAGAGAATTATATGGATAGGGTCGGAATGATGGCACAACCCTGCTGAAAAATAGAAATTATATAGGTAGGATCATATAGATGGCACGACCCAACTAGAAAAGAGAAATTGTATGGACAAGTCGAAATGATGGCATGCCCAACACAAATAAGAAAGTAGTCATCGAAAAAATGGCACGGTTCTATGCAAATTGAATGTGAAAAAGTAGTCACCGAAAAGATGGCACGGTGCTACACAAATCGGATATGAGAAAGTACTCACTGGAGAGATGCACGGTGCTACGCAAATTAGTTATGAGAAAATAGTCACCAAAAAAATACACGGTAACCTAATTTTTTTGCTAACATAATCATTGGCCGAATGGGTAACATATATGGGTCATAGCCGCCCACAGCGGAAGCTCTTTAATTTTCTACTAGGACTGTAGAAGCTCTGATACCATGTGAGAAATGTTGGGGAAGAATATCATTGAATCGTTGTCTCTACATTATTGCATTGAGACCCTATTTATAGATACAATATTCAACACCATTTCCAACTAGGATACTATAATACAATCATTTTCCCAGTAGGATTTTATATACTATTGTTATTCCTATTACTATTCTAAGTAGAATTGTAGATAGTATTCTTATTCATATTCCTATTCTAACAGTGAGCATGTGATCCATGTTGTTTCCTGGTAGCCCTGCTTTTATTATCATTGGTTTCATATTATTAGTATTGTATAGCATGGTGACCTTAGTATAGGATATCAGAACTTGCAGGTGACCTTAGTATAGGATATCAAAACTTGCTTTAGAAGCCCTAACGTCGTTTGGCGGGTCTAGATCCCTATAGCATGGCATAGCAGACTGGTATCTGGTAGGTGAACCTTAGCTAGGCAGCAACTCACCCGAGTATCACTATCATCCATATTTCCCCCACATCCAACATCTTTGGGTACGTTTGTAGAATTAGGTCCTGTATTACGTCGTTTTTGGCTTCCAGTTGATAATTTGGTGGTCGCACTAGTTCCAGATCGTTGTGGAAAGTAATTCTTGGTAACTTTTACTGTACAGATGAAAGGGAAGGGAAGTTAAGCACCTCCGGTCTAGTTGGCGAGCATCCGAGTAGTAAAAGTCCTGGCCTCGGCCCCCTTATATTTATTAGGCATGCATCCAAGTAGTAAACCTCTCGACCTCAGCCTCCTTTATACATTTGGTGAGCATCCGGGTAGTAGTACCAGACCTGGCCTCCTATATGAATCAGGTGAGCATCCGCGTAGTAGTAGTCCCGGTCTCAGCGTCCCTCATTTATCGGGCGAGCATTCGAGTAGTAATTCCGGCCTCAGTACCCAGAATCTAAAAATCTTCTACCCTCAGATAATCATGGTTAAGGTTGGTTTGGTTTCATGGAGTTCAATAAGGCAGTTTTGTTCTTTCTTGGGTTTTTGTCCTCTAGTTCTCTGATTTCCCGATCGGGCTTACGCAAGTCGGGTTGGGTGTAGTTAGCATAGTTATTCGCTTAGCCTTCTCTTGATTGTATGATAGATAGTTCCATTTTTCTTGTTAGCTTATTTTGACTCTATTTAAGGTGTATTCCTCTTTTTCATATTGCTTTTACCTTTCCTGCTCAGTCGGCCTATGATGCCTACTGAGTACTTGTTGTCCTAGTACTTATACTACACTCTGCATCTACTTTCATGATGCAGGTCCGAGCACCAATCAACAGCGCTGCCCGATCTACCTTGCAACAACCCACATCGAAGAACAGGGTGAGCATTTGGCGTTTTGGGATCAGTCTATCTCCTTCAGCTTAGTGGCCCGTCTTTCCAAATTTGTTGTGTATTTTGGTCCACTTTTGAGACTTGTACTCTTTATTTTTATGTATAGCAGCTCTGTACGAGTGACTTCCAGGTTCTGGGAAGGTTCCTTGTATATATTATCAATTAGTTGTCATTATTCTTCTATATTATAGATATATAGTTAGAGTGTTAGTTTTCCTCCTAACACCCATTACTTACAATTTCGAGTTACCGGTTTGCTTGACTAGCGGTGGGTTATAGTAGTCGTCATCAGAGCCAGAGAAATCGGGTCGTCACATAGGGCTAGAGGCCCAAGGAAAAAAGTTCCATCGAAGATCGAGGTGGCTAACCGCGACTTCATCTACTCACTTCCGATTTGGTGTGAAGCTCTGACGTTGTTTCGGAAAAGGGAGGTTTCAGCTCTGTCCATGACACAACAAAGAACCCAACAGATAATCATGGAAAGGGCATTACCTTTATAGAGGAAGGCTTTTTGAAATTTGACTTATACAAGAAAAAGGGAATAATAACTAGCAAGGATCATGTGCCAAGAGGAGATCTTTTAATGCAAATGGCCCCAGCTTGGGTGCATGAGGAAAGTGGAGTAATAGTTGGCAAGGACCATGTGCCAAGAGACGAGCTTTTACTCCAAATGGGCCCCAATATGACTGCATGTAACTTGCACACAGAAGCTTTAATTGTGGAAAAGTCTAAAAACTTTGAAATTGGGCCTGTAGAGCCCAATAACATGGACCTACTTACTACAATAGGCGAATTTATCTCAAGCCCAAGGAGTCAACTTTCCAGTGAAATGGACAAGCTTTTTGCAGAACCTTTTGTTGATCAATTATTCACATTGGCAGATACTACTGAAGGGAGGATTTCGTCTCCTCTTCAGTGGAGAAAAGGAGAAAGGGATCTGCATGGAGAGAAAAAGGAGGGATGCCAACAAAGGGGTAACCAACTTTTACCAGATAAAGCTGAGGGTGATATTTCTACGAAAAATCTAGTAATCCATAAAGATGAAAATATGAAAAACCAAGGAAAAGCTGTGGATGATGATCTCTCTGAAGCTTTAATAGGCTTGTATACAATCCCATTGCAGATTGATAATAGTTCAAATGAAGAGGAGGCTTCAACAGGAGCAACTAAATGGGTACAAACCAACATGATCAAATTGAGCCACCAGTTTGGAGTGGATATCAAAGGATGCAGGCAGGAAGCTTTGGAACAACTCATGAAGCTAGATCAAATAAGGGAGGAAGGGAAGAATAAAGGGGAAGCTTCAGGGATCTCATCTCCAAAGTCTACAATTCCTAATGAGATTAGGAACTTGTTCTTTGACGTAAATTTCAAGAATGGGGAACCTAGAACCAGAGGGAGAATTCTAATTCTCACTCATCAATGAAAGTCAAATTACTCTTCTGGAACGTTAGGGGGTTGAATGGGGGAAGTAAGAGGGAGTTGGTGAGGAAGCTTCTTCAACAATGGGGGGCTTATGTTTTGCGTTAGTAGAAACAAAACTTGATGGCCAGATAGACAATGTTATTCAGAGTATATGGCACAATAGATGGATGCGAAAGATACAAAAAGAGGCTCAGGGAAGCAGTGGGGGAATCCTAATCCTTTACGATAAAAGAATTTGATATGGGGAGATGGTGGTGGATGGCAATCAACGCATAACAGGTAAGTCACCAGTTTAAATGAAAACTGGAGTTGGCACTTGACCGGCCTGCATGCTGACTGCAATAGAGTAACCAGGAGAAAACTGTGGCAAGAGTTGATCAGTATAAGAAGCACTTGTCTTGGAATGTCACTAGATATCCCTCAGAGAGAACAAACTGCCACAGGTTGAGTGGGGGCATGGCTGAATTTTCCAACCGCATAGAGTAACTAGAATTGGTGGATCCTCCTTTATTTAGAGGATCCTTCACTTGGAGAAGGGGTGAGGATTTTGATTGTGCCTCCAGAATTGATAGGTTCCTACTGTGCAGAATGGGGTTGTGGGGGTGGGGGGGAGCTTCTCTCAAATCAAACAAACCAGTCTACCAAAGTTGTTATCTGATCACAACCCCATTTTGCTGACTTGCAGAAATTGGGAATGGAAGTAATCTTATTTCAAGCTCGAAGCTTGGTGGCTAGAAGCAGATGGTTTCAAGGAAAAAGTCATAGAATGGTGGGATTCTTTCAATATAGATGGCCGACCAGGATATATGTGGGTAGAAAAGCTGAAATTGCTCAAAGGGAAGTTGAAAGAGTGGGGTAGAGAAAATGGGGGAAACTGGAGGCAAAGAAAAGAAGATATTTTGACCCAAATATCAAACTAGGAAGCTGTGCAGGAAGTGAGACCCCTCACTGATGATGAAGTGATGCAGAAGACTCGATTGGGTTTGGAATATGAAGAGAAAGCAAAAAATGAGGAGATTGTTCGGAGACAAAGGTCAAGGATCTAATGGCTGAAACATGGAGACAAAAATACAAAGTTTTTCCATAGAATTGCTACAGCAAACAGAAGGTTCAACTCTATAGATCAACTGAATGTGGATGGCACTGAAATAAATGATCCTAACAGTATTAAAGAAGTGGTGCAAAGTTTCTACAAGGAGCTGTATAAAGAGACTGAGCAACTGAGACCAGATTTTAATCTACATGGTGGAACAAAAATTACTGAGGAAGAACAGACATGGCTGCAGAGACCATCTGAAGAAGAGGAAATTACAGAATGCCTCAACATGTGTGCTATGGAGAAAGCCCCTGGTCCAGATGGTTTCCCAATGGTTTGTTCAAAACTTTCTGGGACACAATAAAGAAGGATATCATAAATACTGTCAACTTTTTTCACAACAGCCAAACTTTTGAAAAAGTTTCAATGCAACCTTCATAGCATTAATTCCAGAGAAGTCAGGTGCCACAGAGCTGAAAGACTATAGACTTGTTAGACTGGTAGGGGGGATTTATAAATTATAGCTAAAATTCTAGCTAAAAGGCTCAAAATAGCTATGTTGCTCGGACTCTTCAAATATGTCAATGGGTGTGTGTTAGATTCTCAAATAATAGTGTTTTTTTTTATTTGCACCGGATGTCCGAGTCTCTTAGAGCCCCGACTAATCCTGGGGGGTGCACAGGCCCTCGGCAAGGAGTTCCCGCAAGTGAAATAATAGTGTATTTTTGGAGAATCCAACATGGGTGCGATATCAAAAGTGAAGAGTCCGCATAACTTTGCAAAATAGTGGTAGATAAGCTAGTCAATAACCATCAGATGGCATTTATAAAAGGAAGACAAATCATGGATGCTACATTATTAGCCAGTGAAAGCATAGATGCAAGAATGAAGAATGGTATTCCTGGCATAATTTGTAAGCTTGACATACAAAAAGCTTATGACCATGTGAATTGGAACTTCCTCCTCAATATCCTAAGGCAACTGGGATTTGGAGATAAATGGATGAAATGGATGGAAGTTTGTATCAAAACAGTTAGATTCTCTATTCTTGTGAATGGTGAGCCTGTGGGATTTTTTGTCTCTAAAAGGGGGCTGAGACAAGGAGATCCACTCTCCCCCTTCTTGTTTATTTTAGCTATGGAGGAGTTTGATAGTATGACGATGATTGCAATCCAAAAAGATGGATCAGTGGGTTCAGGTTGAACAACAGAAGTGGAGAGAAAGAGGAGATATGTCATCTACTGTATGCAGATGACACCATCATATTTTGTGAGCCAACAGTGAATCAGATTAGTTTTATCAGACTAATTCTAGTACTCTTTCAGGATACTTCAGGCTTGAGAGTTAACTGGGGAAAGAGTAGCCTTTTTCAAGTTTTGGAGGTTCCTCAGATTCAGAGGTTGGCCAACATACTAGGATGTAGAATAGAAAAGCGCTAAAGATATATGATGGGATTCTAGAGAAAACTGAGAGGAAGCTAGCTAAGTGGAAGGCCTAGTATCTATCTATTGGAAGTAGATTGATCTTGATAAATTTTGTCCTTGACTCATTACCTACTTATATGATGTCACTTTTTCCAATGCCAGCAAAGGTGGTGAAGAAACTGGATAGGATGAGGAGGAAGTTTTTGTGGCAAGGGAATAAGAAGGGTAAGGGTTACTGTATGGTCAAGTGAAAAACAGTGTTGCTCAGCAAAAAAGATGGGAGTCTGGAAATCAGAAATCTTAGGCTGCAAATTGAGAGCCTTCTATTGAAATGGTTATGGAGATACTTCACTAAGGACAAGGCTCTGTGGAAGGAAGTCATTGTGCCTAAGTATGGTGAAGCTAGCCCATGGTGCACAGAAATGGTAACTGATATCTATGGAGTGGGAGTCCGGAGAACAATTATGGATTTATGGCAATCAATGGAAAACATAATTAACCTTGAAGATTTACCTCAAGGTTGGAAATGGAGCAAAGACAAAATTTGGAGAGATAGGTGGATGGATCAAACTTTAAAGGAGGCCTTCCCTAACCTATTTCTTATTTGTGTAAACCCTGAGGTGACAATCCAGGAGTGTTGATCCACACTGGGGTGGGATATCTCTTTTAGGAGGCTTTTAAATGATTGGGAGATAGAGTGGGTAGCATTGTTAATGGGGAAAATAGGGCAAGTTTCAATTAGCAGCACACAAAGGTTGATATAGCTCTTTGGAAACACAACAGAAATGGAATATTTTTTGTAAAGTGTGCCTACACAAGAAGTCTCCAGGTGACTAATACAAATATTCAATGCAAGTGGAATATTTTTTGGTAAAGAAGCATTCCTACCAAAGTGCTTCACTTAGTTGGCTATCAAAAAGGCCTGCCTAACTCAAGAAGTTCTGCAGAGGAAGGGAAGACAATGGGTTCCTAGGTGTTTTCTGTGTATGGTGACTGAGGAGACAAACAAGCACCTTTTTTTGCATTGCAAGTACACTGCTCAGCTGTGGAATTTGTTTCTCAACATCATTGAATATAGCTGGTTCATGCCTGAGAATACAGCAGACCTTCTTAGCTGCTGGATTAGAAGAGAAGGAAGTAAGAGCCAAAAGAGATGGCCGAGATTAATTCGATCATGTATATGGTGGTCAGTATGGAGGAGAGAAATGCCAGATGTTTTGAAGATAGGTCCAATTCCATTCATAAAGTCAAATGGAATTATATTGTATCTTTACTTTTTTGGTGTAAACAACTATGTATAGAAGATACCGAACAGATCATATAGATCTGATAGGAAGTCTGTAATCTGACTTTTTCGTGGTCGTCCGCATATCCTTAATGCTGAAGAATACAAACTTACCAGTTTCAAAAAAAAAAAAAAAAAAACTGGTTAAAAGAAGCGCCTCAAACCAATCACAACTTTGCCAGAAATTGTAAAATTAGGCATATGTTCTGGAGAATGCATTTCATTCGTAAACTTGAAATAGTGAACTGGCTAAAACATTAGCTTTTGTGTGAGTATTGTGAAGATCCAAAAGTAGATATAAAAGTCGTTCATCATCCTCATATGAAAAAATCAAATAGGAATGCCTGTGCCAAATTCCTTACTTTTATATCCGACGTCTCAAGTTCATATATAATAAAATTATTACATTCCAGCAGCAAATGAAATAGTTTACACTACTTAGATTCTACAACAAGTCAATACAGCTGTACACTAGGTTCAGTTGGTTGGTCTCCCTTATCCATTATGTACTCAATCATATGCATGCATGAATTCAGAAGCTTACCATCAGGGAATATTGCAGCAGCTCCACCCTCATAAAACCAATCAATTTCTTTCTTCCGCAACAAAAATATCCCTCTAAGAATGATACCAGTAACCTTTAACAGAAAGGTCATTTAAATTCTTTAGCAATAACGTAGATTTAGCATGATATTGGGAATAGAATCTATCACTTCCTCCTCACAAGTTTGAACTACAAAACTTGGAACTTAAACAATAATTACTAACAGACCTTGTCAGGATGTGATATGCTGTATGTAAGAGCAAGAGTGCTTCCCCATGAGCCACCAAATACCTGCAAACTCACACCTATGAGAGGCTTATGAGGTACCATCGACCTAGTAGTCACAAAAGGAGAGCGATTTCCACCTGCCATTCTGGAATGTTTAAGTGCTCTCTTAATTTTTCAATATCCCCAACAAGATTCCATGTTGTGTTGTCCTCCAAGCAAGCATGAGGCTTACTTTTACCTGAACCTCTCTGGAAAATACCAAATGCTTTCATTTGAAAAAGTACATCAACAACCACAAACAACAACATACCCAATGTGGTCAAGGGAGTGTGGGGAGGTGTAGAGTTGTATGCAGACCTTACCCCTACCTCAGAGGTAGAGAGGTTGTTACCTATAGATCCTAAGCTCACATTTGAAAAAGCACAAAGTGCATGGATTAGCACTTTAATTAATAATATCAACCTGATCAAACAGAATGATTCGGTAGAAGACAGGATCAAAGAACCTCCTGTTATTGGGTGAAGTCCCACCTCCAGGGCCTCCATGGAGAAACACTACTGGCTGCAAATAAGGAACATGTCTTCAAAATGACTATACATCAAATATCATTGCTAAAAATAGCAAATTTCACTTAATTTTGCATCATGTGAAGGCATCAGAGAGTCAAAAACAAGAAAGACATATGACCCTACCTTGGTATAGTTTGACATCACTGCCCAAAAAATATAACCAAAAAGAGAAACAGATTAATCATATGTGAAGCTATAAGCAATTGCTGTCATCATATGCTAGTCCCCTGAGCCTCCTCTCTTCTCCTACTAAGGAGGCGGACTGGGGATCCTCTGAGAAAATGGACCACACATATGAGTAGAAATCTGATCCGAGTGTTATTAAAAGTTATTACTCATTGCTTAAAGTGATCAATTGATGTGAAGCGAAGGGTTATCCTTTCATGGGTAAAATCATGTGCTTCAGAGAAGTGTGCGCTTTAAATAATGACGTGTAAAGTGAGTGTAATGAGAAGCGGTCAATCTTTTGAAATCTCAACTTTTGAGGAGTTGAAATAATATTGGCATTATTGTACATTAGAGGCTGAAAGTAGAAACATTGAAGGTAAGCAAATGAAAGGCTTCATAAGAATTCTTGTAGAATCGAGAATGAAGTTCTTTGATTTTGATAGTTTCTGCAATTACATGGATTGTATTACTTACAAAAATACCTCAATGATTTCTGCTACTAAAAAACCAACTTCATATATGTTTGGTACTTCTTTATTTCCTACAAGTGAGCTTCGGTTCAACATGTTAGGGTTAGTGCACGTCACTACTCACTTTCCACGTCAAGTTCTACTAATTTTGATACTTTTCTGGTGTTTTTTTTGCTTTTAAAATCATTGTCCGATGCTTCATTTGCAAATTGCTTTTAAAATCATGGCCTGATGCTGCATTTCCAAATTTACAAAAGGTTATGTAGAATAGACGAGCAACAGCACTAACCCTAACATGCTGCAAGTAAGCTAGATCTTGCCAAAAATGTAGTACAAATCGGACTTAATTAAGTTGCCAACTCGGGATGCCAATGATATTTTATTTCAATGAAGTCTGAATTTCAGAGAACAAGAATCAATTACCAAAACAAGATGAATGACTAGAAACTGAAGGGGATATACTTGATAAATTTCTCACACCATCACCTTCTTAAGAGCCACCAAATAGCTCTTCATGATTAACCTTTCTAAGCCCCTTATCTACCCCTCAATTACTTTCCAGAAATAGTAATACTAGAATCCTCTTTCTCAACATAGATCGTTTATTCCAAATGAAGTCATTGTAACATGACATGAGTTTGACTTAGTCAGGCAGCTGAGAAACTGAAAGGACACTCTCAGAAAGAGGAGAAAGGGGTGACCATCTAGATGAATTAGAGTTCAAGCTGTCCAAAAACTTCTAGACAATTCAGTCCCTCCCGTGTTCACTATTTTCAGCTTAATTCTATTTTAAGGCCTTGATTATGGAAAATGCTCTCATGAGCATTAGAATTATCTTAGTTCTCTTCCATGACCTCTCAAGCTAAGGGGGGTTTTCCAAGTCAACATCATCCCCTTGGAATGTTGTAAAGAGTCTTGGAAACCAAGAATCAAGCCAAGGGAAGGGCAAGGAGGCATAATTGAAGCAGCCCCAAAAACATAGACCAAAATCACCCAGACGGGCATAGAGAAGGAAGGCAGCTGAAGCAGAAAAAGTCTAGACGAACTGGCATTTATGCTAGCCAAAAACGTCTAGACAATTACTTGACTTCTAAACACTTTGATCCCGACAAATTTTGCTATTTTCAGCCTGATTATATTTTAAGGTGTAGTTTAGGGATATATTAGACTTTAATTTACTAAAAGAAATGATATAAACATTCTACTTTCCCCTTTGGTACTTAGTTTTTGGACGAATGATAAGTTGACGAATGTTGGCTTCCAGATGTTTTTTGTGTTGAGAGCAAACAGAGACGATCAGCCATCTTTGCTTGCATTGCAAATTGACAGAGCAACTATGGAGAATGTTCATGAAGGGGATCAAGTGGGTAAAACCTGGGAGCATTAAAGGAGTTCTCAGCAGCTGGGTTGGGGATGTCAAGGCAACAGAGACGGAGGAGAGATGGGACATTGTCCCAGCACGTATATGGTGAGCAGTTTGGACCGAAAAGAAAGAGGTGTTTTGAGGATGCGCAGAAAAACTTGCAGAAGATAAAAAGGAATTGTTTAGCACTTTTTTACTTTTGGTGTAAACATGATATTTTTAGCTCGAAGAGAAGACATCTTTGATGTACTTGACTGTTTATGGGCAATAGAAAGATTATGTTAGTGTCATCTTAATACGAGAAAAATAAGAAAAACGACTCACATGACCATTCGGATTTCCTGACTGCTCCCAATATATAGTATGAAGGTCCGAAACTTCCAAAAACCCAGTAGAATATGGCTCTATAGAGGGATATAGATCCTTGTTTAATTCTGGAAATTCCTTCTTCAAATCCATTTGTTCAACGCTCTCACAAGCAAGATTCTCAGCACGTAAGAACAACTTCTTCCTCCCTGTAAAGTAAGCAAGATTCTCAGCACGTAAGAACAACTTCTTCCTCCCTGTAAAGTTAATACTATTCATGAAAAAACTGATTCATCTAAGTTGTACAAAGCAGATTAAGTGACAACTATATGAAAAACACTACTTTGATATTCAATTAAGCAAAATCCAAGGAAAAACAAATAGAATGAAACACATCATATGTTCATCTTATCATTCTCCAGTTGTTTCACATTTTAAATGGGGGACAAAGAAAATGAAAACTGCTTCTTTGAAACCCATTTGAGCAAATACCAAATCGGTCACACATGGAACAAGAAGTATGATCAATCATATTTCTGCATTTTCACATTTCAGTCGCTCAACTGTCATCTACAGGCAACAACAAGAAGCACAACTTGTACATCAGCATCATATATCTGCAAAATCCTGGCATAAACATTTTGATTTTGGAGGGTCCATCCAGCAGAAAAATAGAATATTTACCTATCACAAAAGGAAGGTAAAACCCATCTATTCATTACCCCGTAGTTTCACTTTTCAGTTCCTTAGAAGTCATCTAAAAGAAAGAAAATAATAAAGAAAAGACTTTACCATCAGAATTATATTTATTATTATTGGCGCATAGAGATTTTGAAAAGTTCATCAAGCAGAAAAATAGACGTCTAATAACATGTAAAGCTAATACACATCATTCACTACACACATAATGACAAAAATCGGCGTATCAAGCAGAAAATAGATACATAGATATAGAGAGAAGGGAAGAAAGAAAGAGAGGAACCTACCTGAGATGGGGATGAGCAAAGAGGAGCAGATGGAAGCAGGAAGCGTTGCGGGTAGTGAAGTAGAGGCAGACAGATGCGGCAAATTGGTGGAAGGAAATAACGAGGACCCTATAGCAGCTGATAGCTTCATGGCTAATTTCATCAATCCTATTGGGTTTTGCTACAACTCGAGGGTTCTTTACGGCTTGTTTGGATGGTGGTTTGGTTTAGTAATGTATGGCGTAGTATGGTATTGTATACTGTATAATAGAATCAAGCATGAAAACTAACAAATTAATATATTTCCAATCCAAATAAATAACACAAGAAAAAAAAAATAACAACTTTAAAAAAACGAACCTAAAAAAATAGACTAAAACGTGAAAGAAAAGATGGGAGTCAGAGAAGAAGTTTCAAAAGTTGATACGGAGGAAAATAAGTAATACAAAAGTAGTACACATATTAGAGTAAAGTTTAATAAATAATAAAAGATAAAGGATAAATTAAAGTTATTTAAATTTAAACAAGGGTATAATTGGAAAAAAAATAAAAGAACCATGAGATACTATCAAATTGGCGGTTTCAAAAAGTGAGAATTTTTATGGTTACAGAACCATGAAACAAAACCATACCATACCACATAATTAATGAAACAATCAAAATTAACGTGGTTCTCTTACTGATCATACCATACCATACCACCAAAAACCACCATCCAAACAAGTTGTTAGACACAATAACAAAAATGGTCTCTTACTTTACACAAATTACATGGGCACCGTTTGGTTTGCTATTTTTGCCCTCCATACAAGAAATCTTATAAATATATTCTTTATTACGCTTTTAGTTAAATTAAAGTATATTTTTATTCCTTGGCATCTGAAATATTTTTTAAAAGATTTTTCATGTTCATTTGTCTCTCAATTTTTTTATTCTTCTCTTTTTTATTACTTTTTTCCTTCTCTTTTGTCTTTTTTTCTTTTTTGTGTTTCTTATGTTATAAACATATTTAATTTGTAGTGAATGTATGTTATGCAGATTCCTTTAATAGTTAGGAATCTTATTTGAATATCAAGTCAGTTTCTTACTTGGAAACCAAATCAATTTTTTTCCTTATAAACATAAGGATTTTTCTTTATAAATATAAGGGTTTCCTTCATTGTAAAATACATCTGATACAACTGAATATTATTCAAGAGCAATAAGAAATCTTCTCTCTACTTTTTCTTCTTCATACTTTATAATTTCATAACATTTTTTTTTAATTCTTTTTTCTTTTTTTTCTTTTCTTTCGAACTTGTATTTTTTTCTCTTTATTTATTTTTTATCTATTATTTTTTTCTTTTTTCTTTTGGTTTATTTCTTTTTTTTTTTATCTTTTTTTCATTCTATTAAATCATCGAATTAAATTTCTTCTAAAATAAAATTTATTGTGTTTCTCATATGTTAGACTAAGTAAAAATGGTAAAAATTATTATCATGAGATGCAACTTGTCGTTTGAAAGTGTTTGGGGGCTAAGTCTTGCCTCCAAAGTAAAAGATAGAACATATCATAAATCAAGATACAATGTGATAGTATCAACTTTTGACCATAAGGAGTAACTTGTTATTTTGAAGTTCTTGGTTTAAGTCTTGCCTCTAAAATAAAATTTATAAAATATCTCATAAGTTAGACATAGTAAAATAGTGTAAATTATTGTCTATGAAACATATTATTTTTTAACCCCGGAGTAATGTTCTGCCTTCAAGAAAAGAGTTATTGTATTACCCATAAGTTAGACTTAGTAAAAATGACATAAAATATTGCTCAGGATGCAACTTGTTCTTTGAAGCCTTTGAGCTAAAACTTGTTGACGTGCCACAAAAATACGACACTTTTGATACTTTAAACTTGAAATTTTGTGTGTTCTCTAGCGATTTTGAGTAGATTTGATTTGTGTTTGTGTTGTTTTTACAGGATTACAGGGTTCAGAGTGTTTTTGAGGATTGTTGAAGTTTTGCAGATTTTTGCTTGGTACGAGACAACCTACGGGTTGTGGTTTGATCCACGAGCCGTAGGTGGGTGTTCGTGGTTTGAGTACAGAGATTAGAAGATTTTCTAAAGTTAAGATGACGATTAACAAGATGGGTTGTGGTTCATTCCACGACCCGTGGTCTTGATCGTGGTTCAAAAAGTAGAGTTTCAAGAAATTAACAAGATGAAGAAGACCACAACTCGTAGTCCAAACTATGAGCTGTGGATGAGGTCTCATACATGATGCCCAATTTTTAGGAAGGCAATCTACGACTCCCCGACCACGAGTCGTGGATCATTTCATGGGTCATACATTGGCTTGTGGTCGGGTTCGAATCTAGTTTTCCTTTTCCATTTAGGATTTGGTTTTTTATGTCTATAAATAGGGTTTTTATTTATTTTTGGACATGTAGACTATCAGAGAACATAATATTACTTTTAGTTTGAGTTTTTCTTGTAGATTTTGAGAGACATACTTTGTTTTTACTTTCAGATCTTCATATTGCTATTATACGTGAGATTTTGGATTTTCAATTCTTCGTTGTAAGTATTTAAATTATGCAAACATCAAATATGATTTTTTCATCTATAACGAACATGGGTAGCTAAATCTACAACTAGAGTTGTGGGAACCATGAAGAATTAACAAAGTAAAAATCGAATAATTTGTAGTCCTAGAAAGGTGTGCATGCATGTATTATTTATCTCTTCAGTTTGATTACTTTTTAATGGTGACCAACGCTAGAACTCACTTTATTCTTAGTTGTCGGACCAAGAGGGTAATGAATGGAATAAGAGATAAATAACAGGATTTGATGTGAGTACACTCATCTAATTAGCTTGAACGGACCAAGGGATGGTTGTACTAGGACCAAGCTAAGGGTTAGTAATGCAACACCCATAGACGGACCAAGTTGCTTGGTGAAATTTGCCTATTTGTCGAACCAAGGACTTAGGTGAACATAACTTACCAGTTCTGCATGTTACATACTAGAAAAGGTTACAATTATTAGGTTATATTGCATTAGAAATTCATGGGGAACACAATACCCTAGTTATCTTCTCTCATTGAATTCATAATACTTGCATCAGAATTGTTATTAGAATATGTTTTAATTATTGCTATTTCATCACAACCCCCCCCCCCCCCCCTTTGGTAATAAGTTGATTAATTTCTCGAAGTTGCTTTAATTATTCTAAGTCTAGACCATATTCCTCGTGGGATCGATCCTAACCATTGTTAAGTTCTATATTTGAAACAACGATTGCTTATACCTTAATTGGGAGGTATAATTTGGGCATGATCAAATTTTGACGCCGTTGTCGAGGAGTACAACTTTTAGATTAGTTTGATTAGGGTAATTAGAGAGTTTATCCTTATTTCTTTATTTTATCTATTTTTGTTATTTTTATTTCTTTTTCAGCATACATGTGTAGTGTATGCCCAATATGCGGTAGTCGAGGAAATTCCTTGACTCCATACGATCCAGAAATACAAAGAACGTTAAGAAGAATGGCCCAAGACAATACCAACAATTTTGTGAATGATACACTTAACTTAAACGAGCAAAACCCACCACTACAACCATAAGTGGTGGATAATTAACCACCACCAGTTCAACAAGCAGTAGTAGATGGGTGGAATCAATACAAACGTGATCCAATAGCAGTGGATGTTACATGAGTTATCACATTACCTCCACTATCATCGAATACTAAGTTTGTTTTATCGAGTGGGTTACTACAAATGTTGCGGTATAGAGGATTATTCTCGGGCTAACCATCAGAGGATCCATATAACCATCTACACAATGTTGTCTTTGTCTATAAGAGTATGATGGGAAATCAAAACCTGTCTATGGATGCCGTTAGGCTCCGTGTCTTCCCATTATCTCTTACCGGCGAAACAATAATATGGTTATCTGAGCTTCCCTTTAGTTTTATATCTACATGGGAAGAGATGGAGAAATCCTTTTTGGAGAGATATTTTCCTAAATCAAAGAAGTTAAAGCTCAAAGACCGTATCAACTACTTCAAACAAATACCTGGGAATTCTACTAGTGCTACATGGGAGTGGTTTGTTAAGTACTTACGGAGTGTTTTGGACCATAAGATTACTGATAATTCTTTAGTGGAGATCTTCTATCAAGCCTTAGATGATAACATCAAAGTAGTTATCGATACCATAAATGGAGGATCATTCTTGAATTGCACTTTTGCTGATGTATCTCAAAGACCGGAAAGAGTAGCAAAGACTAATCGTGCATAGAGCAAAAGGGAATCAAAGACAATAGAGAGTTATTTCTTAGTTAGTACAAATCTGGAGCAAGCTAAAATCAACCAAGAGGTGCTACAAGAGTTGGCTTGGATCAGTACTAATATTGGGCTATTGATGAAGCAAAACCAAGAGCAGGTTAATGCAATTAGTCAACAACCACCAAGAGCACCCATTTATGATGACTTGTGTTATAAGGAGGACACTTGCTTTATGACTAATTAGATGGGGGGTTTCCGGACCAACACCCAAGGATCCAATCAGGATTATTGGTACTAAGGTCAAGGGAATCAAGGTCATAACTACAACAGGGACAACGCTTACAGAGACAATAACTGAGGAGGATACTACAATAGAAATAGGGGCCAAGACCAAGATGGTGATTAGGCACGTGGAGATAGGTATCAAAATGGACCATATGTTCCACCATAAAATCGTGATTTTAGAGCTGGTAGCTCAAGTATTAAGGAGATGTTTGGTAAGTTACTCAAGAAAGTGGATGCACAGGATGAGATTTTGAAAGAGATGAAAACTGATTGAGTCTCATGCAGTGAACATTAAATAATCAGAGTAATAATTTGGCCAGATGTCGACATAGTTAAACCAATGTCAGAAGGGAAAACTTCCAAGAAACACGATGCAAAATCCTAAGAATGATAGGAATTGCATGACAATGATGACACCGGGTGACAAGCAGACGATCAACCCACCAATGTCGACAATTGATGATGAAGTGAGAGAAGAGAGTGCAACACAACCCAAGAATAGAGATGAACATATCAAAGATGTTGTAGGTGAAAACGTGGTGACACCAAAAAAGTTGAAACCCGTACTGAGGCCTTCACTACCTTTTCCTGCACCATCAGAGTCTTTAATTTCGCAAAGGCACTATGCTATTTAGGAGCTAGCATTAACCTTATGCCTCTTGAGGTATTCAAGCAATTGGGCTTGGGAGCCCCCACTTCAACGCCAATGCGGTTGTTAATAGTAGATAAAACCGTAAAGAAGCCTGTGGGGGATACTATATGATGTTCTTGTTCGAGTTAAAAATTTCATATTTCTTGAAGACTTTGTGATTCTCGAATATGAAGTAGATTTCAACGTCCCAATCATCTTGAGAAATCCCTTCCTAGTCACTGGTCAAGCGCTAGTGGATATGGAGTTGGTCAACTCAAGTTTAGATTGAATGACGAATAAGTTATCTTCAATGTGTTCTAGTCCATGAAGAGACCTGACAATTTAAAGGTTGTCTCTGTGATTGAAAGTGTTGATGAAGTGCAACCAAAGGTACTGATAGAGGAGAGGCTGGGTGTCAAAACTCTTAAGGCTGCGTTGATGAATTTTGAGAGTGACGACATCTTAGACTATGACGAGACAGTTAAAACACTTAAATCACATGATTACCCTAGACATTAATTTAAGCTTGAGTTGGTGTCACGCCCAAAGTTCCATTAAGGCGGACTAGCACCCGTTGCCGACAAGCTCGGGAGAACCAACCTGTAATCAACACTATCTATGAATATTATAAGGGGTTTCCATATTCAACATGCTTTCAGGAAGGTAGACAGTAATAACAAGCCAAAAGAAAATACATATAACTAGGTCATTGGAGCCACGATGTCTAAAATACGAGATATGACCACACTTTACTTTACATAGTCACAAAGCCTCTAGATGAACAACATTATCTAAATAGGGTCTGGACAGGCTCCCTCCAATGATTAGATACTATACAAAACAAAAATATAAGTTCTAGACACACAAAGCCCCGAAGCAACCTGGAGCTCAGTAATGGGAGCTAGATATCCTGTACTCTTATTGGGGAGATCTACTAGCTCCTGTACCGGCAGCATGAAATGCAGGTCCTTGTGTGGGACGTCAGTACGAGATAATGTACTGAATATGTAAGGCAAGAAGTACTATATGTGAATAAGAACTTAAATGAAATCGTGCACTAGTGTAAGGATACAAGACCATCTTTAGTCATATTATAGAATCATGTACTTTATGTCTTTTTCATTACTTTACCTTTCTTTACTTTAAAATCTGTGCACAATACATAATACAAATGACCAGCTAATCAGTGGTAAATCAATATTGGGATCAACCCATGCTAGGCTTTCCTTTCACCCCTGGGATACCCCCCGTAATATGGGATCGACCCATGCTAGGTGATGCTAGGTGATTCTTCCACCCTTGGGATACCACCCATCAATAAGCAACTTTACTTTATATCTTTTATTTACTTTTGAGATGATTCTTTTGGTCATAGCATCTTGAGCTATAGGACTATAGATATAACAAGTGACATGTAAAGAATCATGTAAGACAATACCACAATGAAAAGAGTAGGTTACACAACTAATGAAATACATAAGAGATGAAATCGTACATGGACTTTATTTAGTTAAAAAGGAAACTCATGTATCTTGGTATCCAAAGTATGTCTGCAAATTTGATAATGACTATATACTGAAACATATGTTAAAGAGTGGAGACACAATTATTAGCTATGTCGGAGTTTGTAAGTGCCTCTATGTGCCAAGGAAAAATTTAGCTTTCATGCCAAATAATAAGAAATTGAGTAGCCTTACATACCTTATTGTACCACCTTGTTATTACCTCGTTGTAACCTCCTTTCTCTCCAAATACTTATCTATAATAGATAGGTAATAAAACTAGTATTAGTAGCTAATAAATATGTTTTTCGGCAGTCCAATCTCATCCAAAAATAACACTCAGGCAGCATGCCGGTAATTATTAACCCAAGAGTGTTCTTTCAACTTTTCCTTCTCTAATCATATTTGTTTAATACACATCTTCATGCACATGGCATATCTTGCTTGGTTTAGTCCCATAATATGCTTATAATAGTTCACAAAGTATGACACATAACAACTCCACACAACACATGATTAGGTAGCATAACATTACACCCCTTTTCCTATATTTTGATGTCAACAATTCAAATATATTCCAACTTCAACCAAACTATTCTTAACATATTTACACACCAAAACAGTCTTAAAATAAATGGAGGACGTGAGACTATATTCCCTAGTCAATCAGCCCACAAGTACCCACTAACTGCACATTTAAGATGACACACTAACACTAATTTTTTAAGTAAAACAAAATAGTGCAACAACCTTACCTTACCATTTTCTGACCTAAACCTTGTTAAAAACATCAACCTCCCTTCATAATCAAGTCAACCAAGAAGAGAAAAACCTCTTAATAAACAAGAAAAGTGTGTAGCAATTTTTAGAACACATGTTGTCCAAAATTCCGACACAAGCATAACCAACATATCTCTCTTACTTTTTATGGAAAAATTATACCAAACCAATAAGTATTTTTATTTACCTTAGTCTTCTCGGGGTAGGGCTTCTCCAAGAACCCTAAAGGTTTGTTGTGGCAGCTTTGTAAAGTCAAGAGAGAGAAAGGACAAAACTAAGGGAAATTTGATTTTTGTCCACGTTAAAATGACTTGAAGGGGCTGGTTTTAATCCCTTTTAAATGAACCCATCTTGGTTGACTTTCTAATATATTTTATGATATATTAAATCAAGTAGGGGATGCACCTACTTAGCCCTTTCACTTGGGCTTTAATGGGTTTCAATTCGGTAGGCCTTTGCTGTCCATTTTTCTCTTTTCTTTTCACTTGGTTTGGACCTAAATGATCAAGTAGGTTATGAATGTATTTGAGCGCTTTATCTATTCACTTTTTTCTTCCAATCTTGTCCCATTATAATGCTAAACCATGGGCTAGAATTACACCCTTATCTTGGGCTTTTATCATTATTGGACTTGAATAAATTTGGTGTTGGGCCTCATCTCCGCTCCTTTTTCTTTTTCACTTAATTTGGGCCTCAACTGAGTCCACTCATGTATGAATCCATCTTTCGCATCTACCTAGCCCATTTAAGCTAAGCATTAGGGTGACTCACCTATTAGCTTCTTAAGGTCCCACAAGCACCTTACTTCTCTTACTTCGTTCAAGACCGCGATCTCCTCAATTTAACTTAATACATATATACACTCGATCATCTTAAGTGTTAGACTTAAATATAGACCTCCAATCTAAATGTTAGGCACTTTTAAAATTGGTACTCATTTGACCAAACCATATCATGTTGTACACATAAGATGTGGGCTGTTACAGTCGGACTTGAAGAATCGTGAGACACCACCTACTAGACCATCCATTGAAGAGCCACCGGTGTTGGAATTGAAGGCTCTTCCAGCCCATTTAAGTTATATGTTTTTAGGACCTAACAATACTTTACTTGTGATTATTGTTGCAGATCTTGATAACGAACAAGTAGAGGCATTGGTTTCGATTCTCAAAAGATTCAAAAGGGCAATCGGATGGATAATTGCAAATATCATTGGCATCCTTCAAATATCTTCACTCACAAGATTCAACTTGTCAAAGACTATAAGCTGAGAATTGAGCACCAAAGATGTCTTACCCACCAATGCAGGAGGTTGTGCGCAAGGATGTAGGTGTATTATATTCGATTGCTGGCAGCAAATGGGTGAGTCCGATCCAGTATGTCCCAAAGAAGGGAGGTATCACTGTGGTTCCTAATGCTAGCAATGAGTTTATTCCCATAAGATTAGTCACAAGTTGGAGGGTTTGTATAGATTATCGCAAGCTCAATGCTTTTACAAAGAAGGATCACTTCCCTATGTTGTTCATAGAACAGATGCTAGATCGATTGACGGGTAAAGGTTGGTACTATTTTCTTGATGGTTATTCGGGCTACAACCAGATTTCTATCCCTCCAAAGGACCAGGAGATGACCACTTTTACACGCACTTACGCCACCTTAACATTCAAGAGGATGCCATTTGAATTGTGTAATTCACCGGCCACCTTCCAGAGATGCATGATGCCAATTTTCTCAGACATGGTGGAGGATACTGTTGAGGTGTTCATGGATGATTTCAATGTTGTTGGGGACTCGTTCAAAGACTTTCTAAATTATTTACATGACATGTTGAAGCGGTATGAAAAGTGTCACCTTGTGTTGAATTGGGAAAAGTGTCACTTTATGGTGAAGGAAAGTATCGTGCTAGGACACAAAAATCTCCATCAAAGGTATTGAGGTAGATAAGGCTAAGGTTGAGTGTAATGATCCAAGAGTAGGGCCTAGTCATCACACGACGAATGAGACACTGTAGGCACCTCACCCAAGCCATCTTAGCTTATCAAGCATTCAAAGGCATAAACTCATACATTTGTGGAAGTAAATGGGGTAGAGACTAAAGGACATCTTTTGAATAAAAAACATCATCTTAAAACACATATAGTGTCCATAGACATACCATCTAAAACATGGATAAACAGGAACCAGTAATGATTGGTTTCCTTCAAATTGAAAGATTCCAAATTTGAACATAGAAAGTAAAAACCTCCGGTTTAAAAACCACAAAATACATCATGTCCAAAATACATAGCAAGAAGGAGAATAGGTTGAGTCCCAAACTAAGGACTCACCATAATAAAACTTGTCTTAAAGCGTCGAAAGAACTAACCACGAGCTAGGAGAGGAGATCCTATCCTTACATGGTGAAATCATGTAAACAAAATATGTGTTAGTATTTTTGGAATGTACTAAGTATATGAGATGCAATGCAAGTATGAAATTGTAATGCCATCATTCATAAGTTAAAGACCTTAATACACGGAACGGTAAAGGCAACATTAACATGAGCTTAAGAATACACAAGGAATAACATTCAATATGAGTAGAAGTAATGCATGAATGAAACAAATGTGATAGAATGAAGACATCAATATCATACCTTGTGAGAATAGACCATAACCAACATATAAGACCATGTGAGCTACTACATATAATCTAACATAACCCCTTGCGTTGGCACGGGTAAACCACTTTCTGGGTGAAACTCCATCATATAGAATGCATCATCATATATCATAAATGGCCTACGTGGATCCACTAGCCTAGACTGCAACTACTCCTATAGTGGCACATAGTTAATGGGGAAAAGGGTTGCTTCTAGGGTTCCCTTACCGAAAAACACCTCAATGCCTTATTCGGTGCTAAGTCATCCCACGAAATCTTTAAAATATATACTTAGTCAAATTATGATACTTGGAATCATAAGTAGCAATCTCAAGAGTAGCTCGAAACTTAAGGAACTACCAAGTGAGAATTGTCCTTTTATCTTGGGGACCATCATTTAGGGCGTTGTCAACATACTTATATCTTTGAAAAATCATCAACTCAAAACCTCTCTTTTATGCCTACTTATCATTATATTACAGACAAGGATAGACTTTAAACTTAGTGGGCTTAATCATAAGTTGGAATATTCGTAAATCATGAGGTTCATGCATGATTATGGGAAATATGCTTATTCAAACATGTAAAACAACCCACACATCAACATTCAAAGCATTCATCATTAGGGTTGGGGTCATCACCCTTAACTCAAAACTCATGAAAATACTTGGTATAACATCTCATGGTAACATTGAAGGCATATTATAACATAAAATGTCATGAAATCATCATTAGCATACATGGTAGTATTTAAGAAACTTATAAAAAAGGTAAAAGCTTTGAATGTAGGAATTTATGGGTGAAAAGGGACCCATAAATCAACTCATATACCTCAGGTGAAGTCTATGAAGGAGGAATTTGTTGTTATTGAAGAGTCCCTTGAAAATCCTAGCCTCCTTGCCTTGTTCTTGGAGAGAATAAATGCCTTAGGATTTGTGAGAAAGTGGAATGGTGGAAAAGAATATGGATTCTAGGGCTTTAAGGTCTGAATAGGGCCCTAGAGAGTCACAAAAATGACATAGTTTAGGTTTAAGATTGATGGAAAGGACAAAATGGCCTTTCATTAAAACCGTCGAATTCAATCCATGAGACCTCGATTACAGGTCGTGGATAGAACCACGAGTCGTGGTTCTCATCGTGGTTCTCGTCGTCATATTCTCCTCTTCTAATCTTCAGCACAGGTTACCAACCCCTAACCATAGAACCCTTATCCATGGGCCATTGTCATGACCCGGAAGGGGTTCTAGATGTGACATGGCAAAAGAGAACCCGAAAGTCCTCGATCAAGCCATCATAGCATTATCACACACATCATCGGTTCGGAAGCGCAGAAGTAAACACATAACACATAAGCTCTAGGGGAAATGGGGCTTTGGACTCAAGCTATGGGGATGTTTCCGGGAATGGGATGAACATGAATCATATAACACATAACAGTTATCTCTAAGGGGCGGGTAAATAGGACTCAAACTATAGAAACATTCCGGGTTAGGGGACTTTCCACATAAGCACATAATCAACACATAATCCCAACATTGAGTCATAAGCATAATCAAATACCATTTCCATAATCAAGGCTCATAAACCATAATATCTCAATAGTCATAATATCCA
>JBCEWC010001040.1:0-45264 GCA_038996855.1 Solanum aculeatissimum
GCTATGATGGCTTGATCGAGGACTTTCGGGTTCTCCTTCGCCATGTAACATCTAGGCCCCCTATCTGGGTCGTGACAAAGATGGTATCAGAGCACTAGGTTTATAAATGATCCTTGGAGTCCAACATGCCGCGTCAAGTAGAGTCTTATTCATGGGTGCGTTGTGCACCATGCCTATGCGTGAGAGGCTATGACGACATTTTAGGAAATTCCTCATTTCACTTCTTCCTTATGTTGTGCCATGGTACCTTGCAATGACTCCTTCTAAACTTCGGTACCTTGGGGTGCACCATGGTACCTTGGGGTGCACCGGTGTTGTTTGTAAGAAAGAAGGATGACTCACTTAGAATGTGCATCGACTACCGGCAACATAATAAGGTCACCGTAAAGAACAAGTATCCCCCACCCTAGATAGATACTTATTTGATTAATTACAAGGGGCTAGTCACTTCTCAAATATAAACCTTTGGTCTGGGTATTATCAATTGAGGGTGAGAGAGTGTGATATTCCCAAAATGGCTTTTAGAACAAGATATGGGCATTTTGAATTATGGTGATGTTATTCGGCCTAACTAATGATCCAGCGATATTTATGGATTTCATGAATAGGGTCTTTAAACCCTACCTCTACATGTTTGTGGTGGTATTCATTGACGACATTTTGATTTATTCACGGAGTGAAGAGGAATGTGCTAAACATTTAAGGGTAGTATTGCAAACATTGAGGGAAGGAAGGCTATTTCCCAAGTTCCACAAATGTTAATTTTCGTTGAAGGAAGTTTTATTCTTAGGGAATGTGGTGTAAGGTGAAGGGATCAAAAAAAGACGGAGGTGATAAGGAATTGGCCTAGACCCTTGACTACGATGGATATTAGGAGTTTCTTGGGTTTGAAGGGGTACTACCAGAGATTCGTGAATGGTTTATCTTTAATTGCTTCTCCTTTGACAAAGTTGACACAAAATAAGGCCAAATTTATATGGACTGCCGAGTGCAAAAGGAGCTTCTAAACTTTGAAGGAAAAGCTCACGTTCACTCCTATATTGGCTCTACCGGAAGGATTTGTGGTATATTATGATGCTTTAAGAATTGTTTTGGGGTGTGTATTAATGCAAAGTGGTAAAGTCATTGCCTATGCTTCAAGGCAACGAAAGGTATATGAGCGTAATTACCCCATCCATGATCTTGAATTAGTGGTTGTGGTATTTTCTTTAAGAATATGGCATCACTATTTATACGGGGTTCATGTGGATGTGTTCACCGACCATAAGAGTCTTCAATACATGTTCACCCAAAGAGATCTTAATTTAAGGTAAATGAGATGGTTGAAATTCCTTAAAGATTATGACATGAGTGTGAACTACCATCCGGGCAACTCTAATGTTGTGGTTGATGCTCTAAGTCGGGTGTCCATGGGGAGTGTGGCTCATATTGATGATAGTAAGAAAAAATTGGCAAGAGAAGTCCATTGGTTGGCTAGGTTAGGGGTTGGATTGAATGAATCCAAAAATGGTGGTAAGGTGGTAGTAGTTGGTTCTAAGTCTTCCTTGATTGAAGAGGTCAAATCCAAACAAGACCTAGACCCCGCTTTTGGTAGAATTGAAAACATTGGTGAGAGATGGAAAGGTGGAGGTTTTCTTCCAAGAGGGAAATGGTGTTCTTAGGTACCAAGGTAGGTTCTGTGTTCCCGATGTTGATGGCTTGAGAAACTAGATCTTGAATGAGGCTCACAATTCATCTTACGCCATTCACCCCGGTTCTACTAAGATGTATAGAGATTTGAGGGAAGTGTATTGGTAGGGTGGAATGAAAAGAGATATTGCCAAATTTGTAGCCGGTTGTCACATTTGCCAACAAGTCAAAGTCAAACACCAAAGGCTAGGTGTCCTAGCCCAAGATCTAGACATTTCTACTTGGAAGTGGGAAGAGATCAACATGGATTTTATGGTTGGATTGCCAAAGACTAGAAAACACTATGACTCTATTTGGGTTATTATTGATAGAATTATGAAGTCGGCTCACTTCCTACTGGTTAAGACAACCTATGGTGCCAAAGATTATGCCAAGTTGTATATTTATGAGTTGGTGAGATTACATAGGGCTCTATTGGCTATTATATCGGATCATGGTGCTTAATTAACATCACACTTTTAGAGGTCCTTCTAAAATGGGCCTCGGTACCAAAGTCAAGCTTAGCACTACATTTCACCCATAAATGAATAGCCAAGCCGAAAGGACAATCCAAACTCTTGAAAATATGCTTAGTGCTAGTGTTTGGAGTTTAAGGGTAGTTGGGACGAACATATTCCACTTATTGAGTTTGCTTATAATAATAGCTATCACTCTAGCATTGAGATGGCCCCCTTTGAGTCTCTTTATGGGAGACATTATAGGTCCCTAGTTAGGTGGTTCGAAGTAGGGAAAATGGATTTATTAGGTTCAACTATGATTATGGATGTATTAGAAAAGTTGAGGATGATAAGAGAAAAGTTAAAAACAGCTCAAAGTCGGCAAACGTCCTATGCCGACACTAGAAGGAGAGACCTCGAGTTTGAAGTGGATGATTGGATGAACTTGAAAGTTTCAGTGATGAAAGGTGTGGTTCATTTTGGCAAGAAAGGAAAGTTAAGCCCTAGGTATGTAGGGCCTTATCGGATCATGAGACGTGTTGGTAAAGTTGCATATGAATTAGATTTTCCCACAAAATTGAGCATGGTTCATCCAGTTTTCCATGTCTCTATGCTAAGGAAATGTATTAGTGACCCTAATTCTATTATGCCTTGGAAGCAGTGAACATCGAGGAGAATTTGACTTATGAGGATGTCCCGATGGAAATATTAGATAGACAAGTCAAACGATTGAGGAACAAAGATGTAGTATCCGTCAAGGTCCTTTGGAGGAATCAACAAGTCGAAGGTTCCACTTGAAAAGCCGAAGCGGATAAGAAAAAGCGATACCCATACCATTTCCATTCTAATTAAGCTTGAGGTACGAAGATTTTCCCATTTAAGATAACTTTTTGCATGTCATTTTCTTGTCATCTATGCATAGTTATGTGATTGCACCATAAATGTTATTTGAAGCATGGTTTATAGATTTTCATAATGCATATATAACATTTTGCATGTGATGCATGTATTTCATTCGTTAGAGCTTACCTTTAACACATTCGGGGATGAATGTTCCTAAGAGGGAGATATTGTAAGGCCCCACATGTTGGAAAGTATGAAAGTACAAAGGAAGAATGAATTTTGGGCATTTTTTGAGTATCAGTGGTCTTGACAAAGGGTTTTATAGGCCGTATGTTTATATACAAGCCATACACTGTCTTGTGGGTTCTAAGCGTGTATTTGCAATAGCCTGAGTTTGGAGGGCCACTGAGGTACGAAGGATTCTATGAGCTGTAAGTTCATCCACGGGCCATAACTCATGCTCATGGAATGATGGCCGGACTTGGTGAAATTTTGGATTTTCAGAGGTTCAATGTATGAGATATCAGACGACCCGTAGGATGACTTACGACAAGTAAGTCAAGTCATAGGATGAGATTTAGAGAAAAGTTTCTAAGAGCCCAAAATCTTATCAGACGAGACCCTTACTTATAACCCATAGGATGGACCACGACCCATAATCGGGGTCTCGTGGTCCCGTTCGATAGACTTTTAATAAGGGCAATTTTTGACCTTTCCTAATTTTCCAAATCTATGCTTCGTCGTTTAGGCCCTTAAATCCTCACTTTCTAGCCTTATACACCCTTAACACTCTCATTCCAACCCATTCCAAAAACATTCTAAGTCCCAAATACTCTCAAAGTCTTCAAGGCTCTCAAGAAAGAATACCAAGCTAGGGTTTCGATTTCCTTACCGCCAAACCAAATTTTCCTCCATTAATGTGGGTTTTGATTAGTGGGGACCTTACCTCCGCTAAGCTCAACCATTCCCTCTTTCGTATATTTTCTCAAGTTATTGTAATACATAATGATTTCATGAACTCTTTTACATGAAGATGATATGAAGTATTTTATGATGATTTATCCTTATGTATTATTATGAAGTGAAATAACATGTGAAATCTATGATTTATATGAGAGATTGATGATGCCCTAACTAAGTTTTTACTATGTTTGTTGGGTTCTTTGAATAATGAAAAAGTGATTCTATTTTGCAACTCTCATGGCATTTACTCATGATTTTCATGGTTTTAAGTTTATGTATATGTACCCACCATGATTTGATTAAAGCTGCATGCCAAGTTCTTAAATAAAGAATGCTTTATGAGAAGATATGTATATTATGCAAGTTGAGACTAATAAGAGGGCTAACAAGAATGCTATGAGCTTATGAGCAAGATGTGAATAACAAGAATAATTTAAAGACCTATTTTGATATTACAAGCTATGTTTTAAAAGAGCTACTCTAAGAACTAAATTATGACATTTTGAGACTATGCATGCTATGACTATGGATATGTTTCAAGTATTCCATAGGATTGTGACCTAGTACTGAGAGGACCTTGGTAGTATACCATTGTACCTAAACTATGTGCCACCATAGGTATGATATTAATCCCCTATATAGGCTTAAACCTGCCAAAACGGCAATGTTGTAAGGTAGGGATAATTGTTGGACCTACCGAAAAGGCCAAATCGTAAGGTAGGGACATCATGTGAAACCCACCAAAAAGGTTGTGCCATAAGGTGGTGGTACTCTCCAAAAAGGATATGCCATAAGGATAGTGTTTGGTTTACCTTGGCAAAGTAGAGCACTCCATGTTCGGTGTGGAGGAACACTGGGATTTCAAGTAGTAGCTCGCTTGGTCTCATATGTCGATTATGGTCCCTTCCCACTATGTATATATTGTTATATGATTTTAGGAATTCTTATGAATGTTTAGCTAAGCCTTTGCAATTCATGACATATTGAGCTTATATTCCTTGTTCATGATTATGCATTTTGTTGGATTATAAATTATGTTTTCTTGTTGCATATTCACCCCACATACGTTGTACATTCTAAGTACTAATGAATATTATTTTGCCTACATGATCTAACCATATATGAATTAGAACTTTTTTTCATCCTTCTTCTCCACGCGGCTAGATGGTTCGGGTGAAGATTTGCTATTAGTGAGTCCTCTACATCTGGGGACAACATCTATTTACTTTCATGTTTTTATTTAGTCTTACCTATTTTTTGATACTATATTTTGAGGGTAATCCCGGGAGATGTCTTGGCCCCATTCCATTCATGACTAGAGGTGTTGTTAGATATGGTAATGCTATGTATGTTTGAGCTTGACTCACTATGCTATGTAATTATTGAAGAATTTTCCCTTAGTCCTCATTCCCTTATGTGCTTGTTGTATAGTGATGATGAAAAGAAAGTCCCAAGTCCTATTTTTCCCATAGCATAAGTCATATTCATCCACCACTTAGACTTATTTTCTATGTGGTTCATGCTAATCCTCTTTCCCATAACATCCCCATAGCGTGAGTCCAAAGTCTCATTTACCTTAGAAATTAAGTATTACTTGCTTGTTGTCTATTTATGCTTCAGCGTAACCAAGGATATGCTATGCATGCTTAAGAGACTTGTTTCGGAGTCCCTCTTTGGGTTCTCCACTTGTCGTGTCACGTCTAGGCCCTATTCTTGGGTCATGATAATTCCCTTCTGTCGGCATGTTTCTTATAGCTTAGGAGCAATATAATTGGATTGCTATTGTTTATGTACTGGTATCCACAATGGTTGGTGGTTAACCACCTAAGTGGTTATATTTCTCCCTGGTCGTTGTTCTTACTATGTTGGTAGCGACACTATGTTAGGTATGACTTAGAAACTATTCATATAAATTTCTTATAGCTAAATCGTATGCTTTTAGCCTATGGAAACCTTATTGATGCCCTTGGAGCTATTGTGGTTGGTTGTAGGAATATGATCACTGCCTAATAAGTCTATGTGTTGCTTACGAGGTGCTGTGTCCTGAGGGGGTTATGAGTTGCCTATTGGGCTATATTGATGTCTAAGAAGGCTATGCATTTCCTACGAGGCTATATTATTGCCCAAAAGGGCTATAAGTTGCCTACGAGGCCATTTTGATGCCTATGAATAATATGTGTTGCCTACGGGGCTATGTTGTTGGCTAAGGAGGCTGTGAATTTCCTAGAGACTATATTGATGGCTAGAGGGTTATATGCTCCCGATGGAGCTGTATTACTCCCTGAGAGGGCTATGTGACTGCCTATGGGGCTAGAGAGCTACTGATAGGATTATTTTAACTGAATTGGAACCTTCTAGGCTTATGTAGGTTATCTTGTCAGCTGCTTATACCTACTAAGCTTATAGAATTGGTATAAGCTTATACCAAGTATCAACGGTAATAATAATGGGGCCTGAGAAGATGTTTCCCCTTGGATCTCGGCATGGGATACCTCTACTTGTGGATTCACCATTGAAACATAAGGTTCAAAACTTTGTCAAGGGAGATTAAGGTCAATTCTTTGCTTTCTTTTAAAGCTTCTTCCTCAAAGTATGTAGGGCTTCATCCGTGGACTACTTTCATTTGTGGAGCCCAAATCCAAACTCACTTTGTTTCCAAGTTCAAGCATAAATTCTATGGGCTTTTATGATTTCTATTTAGATGCTTGAATTATGATTACTATATGGTTGAATTACTCTACTATATATGAATTATGATGATTTGCATGGATTACATGATTTTCAAAGGATTTCAAGTGTATGTTGATTAAGGCTTATGAAATTGATATGGGTTCCTTAACTTATGATTTTAATTGCATTGATCTCACATGATTTTCATCAAATTTTATGAATTTGATTTCAATTGTTCATAAACCCATATTTTCCCATAATTTCTTATGTTAAGCCATGTCTTCATGAATAAGACTCCAAATGTATGAAATTATGCTTATGATCATGATTATGAGGGTGACCTAAGACCCTAATATTTATGCAAGATGATTAGATAGGGTGCATACCCACACTTTATGCAAGTCATGTAGATGAACTATTCATATGAAATTAAATGATTTATGAGGTTGTAATACCTACTTTCAAGCTGTGAAAGTATGATTTTGATGAATTATGAATTATAATGATGTCTAGGTATATTACATGATTATGTATTTTATGGAATTTGACTTAGCATCGAATGAGCTTGAGTAAGGGGGACTATCCCCAAGGGTCTTTATATAAATCCTCTTGTCTCCTAACGATGTGACACCATAGGATTATGATTATGTATCTATAAGGTATTAAGTTAGTGGATTCACAAACTTAAAACACTCATCGTGCTGGGGTTGAGCCAATAGGATAGGGTCCACACACACGTGTCACTCACTGTGCTGGGGTAGAGCCCATATGTTAGGGTCAAGTCTACCTCGGCAAGTAGGGTCTTCTTTCTCCGATGTAAAGGAAACAATGGGATTCCATGAAATAGTCTGCATCGTTATATTGTCGGTTATGGTCCTTTTCCTATCTATGTATGTATGCTAGGTTATGAAATATTTTTAAATGCATCCATTCATGATTTTAAAGATGCATTGATCATTTATCTCTTGTCCTTGTTCTATTGATGTATCTATGCATATTTCTATTATGTTATGATGTTTCTTGATTCATTGTATGCCTAAATACTTAGTACATTCCACATATTAGACATACTCTTTGCCTATGTGATTAACCATGTAGGAATGGACGACGGGACTACTCATCACTATCGAGGCTAGAGCTGGACACTACACTTTGAAGACTTGGTGAGTTCCCATGCATCGGGGACAAGCCTTTATTCATGTTTATGACATTGTTATGTTGAGACTTTTTTTTTTCTTATCTTGAAGGTGAGCTAGTGACATGTTCTAGTCCCCACCAAGATCTACTTATGTAGAGGCATGATTTGGAGTATGTGATGTAATTTCCTTTAATGGGAAGACTTGGACCCCATGTTTTAGCTTGCTTATAAGACTATGTTTTTGCTTGTTTATTCATATGATTGCTTATTTACCTTATGTATGCTTATGATAAGAATAAGAGGCTTGGATGGGGTGCCTTCAAGTTCCACATTCATTGTGTCACGGCTGGGCCCTAGTTTCATGTGGTGACAAACTTGGCATTAGAATACAAGGTTTGAAAGCATCCTAGGGAGTTCATCAGGTCGTGTCTAGTAGAGTCTTGTTCATAGGGTGAAGCATGCCACATCCATGAATAGGAGTCTATGAGACGTTTAGGAAATATTCACTTCATCTATGATCTATGTCATGCCTAAAGTTATGAGTTAAGACATTCTATGCTTATCCTTTGAAATTTTCAAAGAATTCCTCTATGACGTGCACCATTACAAAGGGGAGTTGATGCTAATAAGGACCAAGATCCTCTGACTCATCAAGTTTCTCAGGATCCTTTAGCCAACCAAGTGACTAATGAGAAGTTTAGGGATGCTATCACTATGTTGCCTTAAGTTGTGGCTATCAAGCCAATCAATTAGACAATACTGCAAATGCTCCTACTCTGACTTTTAGGGTGAGAGATTTTGCAAAGATGAACCCTCCAAAGTTCTATGGGTCTAAGATGGACGAGATTCACAAGAGTTTATTGATGAGGTCTACAAAGTGGTGGACATTATGGGTGTATCTTCCGAGGAGAAGGCGAAGTTAGTGGCTTACCAACTTAAGGGAGTTTCTCAAGTTTGGTTCACACAATGAAAATCATAAAGAATTGAGGAAAGTGCTATTGGATAGTAGGTCTTCAAGACCAAATTTCTTGATTATTTCTTCCCACTTGAATTAAGGGAAGCCAAGATGATGGAATTCATGAATCTTAAGCAAGGTGGCATGAGTGCGAGGGAGTATGTCCTTAAGTTTACAAAGTTGTTCAAGTATGCTCCTTCTTTGGGGGCTGATCCTACATGAATAAGTTTATTTCGGGTGTATCCAACTTGGTGAAGATGGAATGCAAAACCGTGATGCTTACAGAAGAGATGGATATTTCTCGGCTTATAACTTATGCCAAGCAAATAAAGAGTGAGAAACTTCAAAAGATAAGGATGAGGGAGTCCAAAAAGGCTCATTTTGAAGTTAGATTTTCACATGCTATGTTTGGTGGTGGCCATTTCCACCATCCAAGGGTGATACTCCAAGGTTTGACAGGGATAGGGTGCCCACCCCTAAGGCTCAAGTTTATGGTGCTGCACTTACTAAGTGTCCAAATTGTTGGAGAAATCATAGTAGTGATTGTTTGAGAGGTACGGGTGCTTATTTTGGTTGTGCAATGATGGGGCATAAGATATCCGAGTATCCTCATATTGCTAACAAAGGTAGAGAAGGCGCCGAACGTCAAGTAGCTCAAAGAGGCCAAGTGCAACAAGGTGTCCAAGTTCAATTGGGTGGTACACATGGCAACTAATTTTATGCTCTATATGCTTGTTAAGAGATAGAGGATTCTCCCGATGTGGTTACATATATGTTATGAGTATTTGATCTTGATGTGTATACATTGCTTGAACCTGGTGCAAATATGTCATTTGTTACTTCTTACCTTTATATAAAGTTTGATATGTCTCTTGAAGTTTTGTTTGAATCCTATTCAGTCTATATTCCGATTGGTGAGTCGGCCCTAGCCAAGAAAGTTTATAAAAATTGTCCAGTGTTGGTCTTGGATAAAGTCTTTTCTTGTGATCCTGTTGAAATTAACATGACCGATTTTGATGTTATTCTTGATATGGATTGATTTCATGCATTATAAGCCTCTATTGATTATAGAACCCATAGGGTCAAATTACAAGTCCCTAAAGAACCCATTTTTGAGTGGAAGGGATCAAATTTGATGTTCAAGGGTAAGTTCATTTCATATGTAAAGGCTAGGAAAATGATTTCTAAAGGGTGAATATATCATATCGTCTAGGTTAGGGATATTGAGTCTGAGGTTCCTACTCTTGATTTGGTTCCTATTATTGATGAGTTTCCCTATGTCTTTCCCAATGGCTTGCCCGTTATTCCTCCTAACAGGAAAATTGACTTTGGCATTGATCTTCTACTTGATACTCAACCTATTTCTATACCTCCATATCAAATGGCCCCGATAGAGTTAAAGTGAATTGAAGAAAAAATTGAGGGACTTTTTTAATAAGAGGTAGGTCTAGAGTGTTATCATGGGGTGCTCCCATATTATTTGTAAGGAAGAAGGATGGATCACTTTGGATGTGCATAGATTATCTACAATTGAACAAAGTGAATATTAAAAATACGTATCCATTTTCGAGGATTGATGATTTATTTGATCAACTTCATAGTGTAAGCTATTTCCCTAAAATTGATCTTCGGTCCGAGTATCACCAATTGAGGGTGAAGAAGGATGACATCTAAAGATGCCATTTATAACTTGGTATGGTCACTTTGAATTTTTTATTATGTCATTTAGACTAACAAATTCTTCTGTAGCTTTCATGGACTTGACAAATAGTTTCTTCAAATCATATTTATACATGTTCATGGTTGTTTTTATAAATAATATATTGGTCTATTCGCGCGATACGAAGGAGCCCGAGGATCATTTGTGGATTGTGTTGTAAACATTGAGAGAAAGACAATTTTTTGCCAAGTTTAGTAAGTACAAATTTTTGTTGAGAGAGGTGGCTTTTCTTGGTCACATTGTTTATGGTGATGGTATTATGGTTGATCCAGAAAAGATGGAGACGATGAAGAATTGGCCTAGATCATTATCTCTTTTCGATATTAGGGGATTTTTGGGTTGACCAGATATTATAGAAGATTTGTTGAAGGGTTTTCTTCCATTGCCTCTCCTTTGACTAAATTGACCCAAAAGAAGATAAAATTTCAATAGTCTGAAGAATATGATAAAAGTTTTCAAACATTGAAGGATCGTCTTACTTCAGCCCTTGTTTTGACATTGCATGAAGGTTAAAATGATTTTGTCATTTATTGTGATGCCTCACGTGTAGGATTGGATTGTGTTTTGATTCAACATGAAAAAGGTTATTGCCTACGCCTCAAGGCAACAAAAAATGCATGGAAGGAACTACCTGACTCATGACCTTGAGCTAGTGGTAATTGTATTTACATTGAAGATTTGGCATCACTATCCTTATGGGGTGCATGCTGGAATATTCACTGACTACAAGAGTTTGTCATATCTGTTTAGCCAAAGGGATTTGAACCTAAGGCAAATGAAGTAGTTGGAACTTCTAAAGGATTATGACATGAGTGTGATGTATCACCACGTCAAGGAAAATATTGTAGTTGATGCACTTAGTAGAGTATCTATGGGCAACATTTCACATGTTGAGGATGGAAGGAAAGAATTAGTCAAGGAGGTGCACCGTTTAGCTCGTTTGGGTATGAGGTTAAATGGAAAAAGCAATTGTGGTGTACTTGTATAAAATGGGGTGGAATCATTTTTAGTAGCGGACGTTAGAGAAAAACAAGACATGATATTACCTAGTTTGAGGTGAAGAAGTTAGTGATTGATAAAAAGATTGAGGTTTTCTCACAAGGAGGAGATAGAGTACTTCGTTACAGGGTAGTTATGTGTCCCTAATGTCGATGAACTAAGGGAGAAGATACTAGATAAGGCTCATAATTCTCAATATTCTATTCATCTGGGATCCATCAAAATGTATAGAGATTTGAGAGAGGTGTATTGGTGGAAAGTAATGAAGAACGACATAGCAAGGTGTGTAGCAAAGTGTGCAAATTTCCAACAAGTGAAAGTTGAACCCTAAAGGCCGAGTGGTTTATCCCAAGACATTGAGATCCCTACTTGAAATTGGGAGGAGGTAAATATGAATTTCATTATGGGTTTGCCAAAGACTCAAAAATAATTTGACTCAATATGGGTGGTTGTGGATAGAATAATAAAATCAACCCACTTTTTGTCGGTGATAACTTCTTATTAGGGGTGTGCATCGATCGGGTCGATTTTATACATTATCGGTTCGATTTTTCAATTTTTAATTTTTAAATATATTAAACCAATAATAAACCAATAAAATATTTGTTATCGGTTTTCGATTTATCGATTTGAAGTCCTTAATAGTTTGGTTTTCAGTTTACTCGATAAGGACGATAATGAGAATTTACATTAATAAAAGTAGATGGAATACGAAAGAGTAAAGACTAAATACTAAAATGGGTAACTAATCACTTAAGTATGGTGAAGATTAAAATAGGCAAAGTACTACTATATTGTCCTATTACTATCAAATTATTAATATTTAATATTTATGAAGGGGTAAAATAAAATATTATTATAATCTTATTGGGTTATCGGTTTACCCAATAACCCAATCGTAAAAATCGATATCGAACCGCTAACCCAATAATTTTGTTTCAAAACCATTAAAAACTCAATAACCTAATAACCCAATAACAATAAACCAATAATATTTTTATCGATCAGTTCAGTTTTTGCACACTCCTACTTCTTATAGTGTAGAAAATTATGCTAAGGTTTATATCCAAGAGTTGGTGAGATTACATGGGGTTCATTATCTATCATATCAGACCATGGTACCCAATTCACTTCTCATTTTTTGAAGTCATCTCAAAAAGGTCTTGGTAATAAGGTGAAGGTAAACACCACATTTCATCCTTAAATCGATGGAGAAGTCGAAAGAACAATCTAAACATTGGAAAGCATGTTGAGGGCATGTGTGCTTCATTTCAAAGGTAGATGGGATGATCATCTAACTCTTATTGAATTTTCTTACAATAATAGTTTTCACTCAAGTATTGAGATGACACCATTTGAATCCTTACATGGTATATGATGCAAGTCACCAGTAGGATGGTTTAAAGTTTGGGAGATGTCACTAATTGGACCATATTTGATGCTTGAGGCCATGGGGAAGGTGATATTTGTAGGGGAAAAGTTGAAGGCTACCCAAAGTTGCCAAAAGTCATATGCATATGTTAGAAGAAGGGACCTTAAGCTTGATGAAGGTGATTGGGTTTATTTGAAGGTTTCAACTATGAAAGGTGTAACACGTTTTGATAAAACGGGTAAATTGAGTCCTAGATATGTAGGACCTTATATTATCTTGAAGTGAATTGGAAAGGTATCTTATGAACTTGATTTTCCATTAGAGTTAGAAATGGTTCATCCGGTGTTCCATGTATCAATGTTGAGAAAATTCATGGGTACTCCAACTTCTATTCTTCCATTGAAGGATGTGAGTATTAGGGTCAATTTAACTTATAAAGAGGTAAAAGTTGAGATTTAGGACTGCCAAGTGAAGAGATTGAGATAAGGAGGTTGGATTCGTTAAGGTGTTATAGAGGAGCCAACAAGTTGAGAGTGCTACTTGGGATGCGGAAGTAGACATGATGAAGTAATATCCTTACCTCTTTCCTTCTCTTCAAGCCTAAGGTACTTGAATGCAAAATATTCCTCCACATTCTTGCATATTTGTTTTCCTTGTTCATGATTCATGCATGTATACTCATTAAAATATTTTTACATGATATTTAATACATAAGTTTGATGAATTTATGAAATTGATACTTTAAGTTGCATTTTACATTCATGTAAGGTTGTTGGTTATGTTTCTACTCTACTCAAACTTGTTTTTATCTCATTTGAGGGCGAATGATCCCAAGGGGGAGATATTGTATCACCCCATAAGTTGAAAAGTTAGAAAAAACTAAAACGTTGTAGGAAATTTGAGACTGGTAGGTTGTACGAGCCCATCTACAGCTCGTGGTTTGAACCATGGGTTATAGATAGGCCTCATAGTTAAGATGAGTACCTTAGAGAGATTTTGGAAACTAGAAGTCCAAAACCACAAAGGTATTTTATGAGTCGTACTTAAAATGATGAGTCATAAAAGGGGATCGTAAATGTGGTCTTGGAAGATTAAAAATATGCTAAGTACTAGGGGAAACCACAAGAGGCTTTTATGGATCATGGTCCTTTTTACAGACTGTAAACCAGTGCCATAGTTGGGGGCCAGTGAAGTAAATTTTTTTCTAAGTATAGGGTTAGGAAACGAGGGGATTATATGACCTATAAATGGAACTACGGGTCGTAAAGATGGTTTTGTGGATAGATAATCAGAGACATATTTAGAGATAAAAATTTAACAACACAAAACCTTAGATCCAGGAGTCGTAAAAGGATCTACAACTTATAGATCCCTCTTGTTGATAGGTCCGATAGAGTTTTAATAAAGGGCCTTTTGGTCATTTTTTACCCATTTAACCCTAAATGCCTCTACTCCAATAAAAATACTCTCAAACCCTTTCAAACTCATTCACTCCTAAATTTCTCTCAAAACTCTAAGTCTTCTTTCTTAAGTGGATTCGCCATTGAAGCATAAAGTTCCAAGTTTTTCAAGAGATATTAAGATCAATTATTTGCTTTCTTCTAAAGCTTTTTCCTCAAAGTATGTAGGGCTTCATCCATGGACTACTTTCATCCATGGAGCCCAAATCCAAACTCACTTTTTCCTAGTTTAAACATGAATTCTAATAGGCTTTTATGATTTCTATGTAGATGCTTGAATTATGATTGTTACATGATTGAATTACTCTACTATATATGAATTATGATGATTTGCATGGACGACATGATTCTTTAAGTGGTTTTCAAGGGATTCAAGTGTATGTTAATTAGGGCTTATAAAATTGAATTACTCCTTCACTTATGATTTCAATTGCATTGATCTCACATGATTTTCATCAAATTTCATGATATTAACTTCAATTGTTCATGAACTCATATTTTGCTCAAATTTCCTATGTTAAGCTACGTTTTCATGGATAAGACTCTAATCTATGAAAGTATGTTTATGATCATGATTACGAGGGTGACCTAAGACCCTAATATTTAATGATCATGATTACGAGGGCGACCTAAGACCCTAATATTTATGCAAGATGATAAGATGGGGTGTATACCCAAACTTTATGCAAGTCATGTAGATGGACTATTCCTATGATATGAAATGGCTTATGAGGTTATGATACCTATTTTACAAGCTATGAAAGTATGATTATGATGAATTATGAGTTATAATGATGTCTAGGTATATTGAATAATTATGTTTTTATGGGATTTAACTTAGCACCAAGTGAGCTTAAGTGAGGGGGACCATCTTCAAGTGTCTTTATATAAATCCTCTTGTCTCATAACTACGTGTCATCATAGGATTATGATTATATGCCTATAAGGTATTAAGTTAGTGGATTCATAAACATAGGACACTCATCATGCAGGGGTTGAGCCAATAGGGTGGGGTCCACACACATGTGACACTCACCATGTTAGGATAGAGCCTATAGGGTAGGGTCAAGTCTACCTTGGCAAGTAGGCTCTTCTTTCTCCAATGTAGAGGGAATATCAGGATTCCATGTAATAGTTCACATGGTCTTATTATCGGTTATTTTCCTTTTCCCACATATGTATGTGTACTAGGTTATGAAATGTTTTTAAATGCTTCCATTCATGATTTTAAATATGCATTGATCATTCATCTCTTATCCTTATTCTATTTATAAGTCTGTGCATATTGTTATTCTATTGTAATGTGTGATGATCTCACTAGTCATTTTTGATATTTTTGACTTAATTATCATTTTGCCCTTTTTGAAAGTTGTCTTGGATCATATTTGGTCAAATCTAAAAGTCGGATTTTGAAAATCTTGTAAAAAGTTGGAGTTGTGCAAAAGTTTTCAAAGGCTCAAAGTTGGAAATTTTGAGTTTTATAGTCATTTCGAGTTTATAGTGTCAAAATTTAATTTTATCAATTCCATCAGTTATGAAATGCTGAATCTGTTCTAAGGGAACTTGAAGAACTGAATTCAGAGTTAAAATGGAGATTTTAGGCCCAAAGTTGCATTTCTAGCTCATTTTGGAGCATAGATTTGTCTTTGGTCAACATTCGAAGTTTGGGAGCTCGTGTTGAAATTCTGTCAGTTCCAGTGGTTCAGGGTGATGAAACTAACGCTAGAAATGACTTTGTTGCAATTTTTAGAACTTTCATAAATATTTTGAATTTTTGATCCTGAAACTAGTTTAAATGATTTTTCTCAGGTTTGAAACCACGGGGGTTCCAGATTTAAATTCTGACGGGTCCATTGAGTTTAGATTGTCGTTTCTTGTAGGGTTCCATGTTTGATTTATGTTCAAGGGGTTCTGAATGAATTCCCTATTGTCCAATTCCAGTTTGGTTTAAGCTATACTGCTGGTGTGAGCTGTTTCTGGTGCAGGTCCAAGTTGTTCTCCACGATCGCGCATAAAGCTCCATGTTTGTCGTGGTCAATTTACTTAGACCTATGCATTTGCAGGATATGGACCGCATTCACAGAGTTGTGGTGCGTGAGGTCCCATAAGCCTCCGTGTTCGCAAAGTACACTTTTGCGTTTGCGAAGTGCTGGGCCCTTCTGACCTCCACGTTCACGGATAGTGCTCCGCTTTTGCAAAGTATTATTTGTGCATGGATAATATTCTGTTTTAAATACGTAACTTAAACCCTTTTCACCATTTTTTACATTTTCAAGTTCATTTTAAGAGGGGATTTTCAAGGTTTTGCTGGCAAATTGATTGGGTAACTATTTTCTAACCTATTTCATTGATTTACATTGATTAATTTATGTTTTTAACTTCTAAGTTTTGGATTTTAATGGTGTAAATTGATAACTTTTGGATATGGATTTCCTAAACTTTAATCATTAATTTCTCACTCATCTTACCTCAGTTTTTTAAACCGTCTTTGCCATTGGATTCCTTGGTATGAGTATAATATTTTCATCCATAAATTTTGATATTCTGGCTTTTTGGCATGAGATAGTTTGACCATTTTACCCTTTTCCTTCAAATTAATTAATTTTAGTGTCATTAGATTCGTTATGTGATTGTGATGCCATATTTGTATAGACTGTGGTGATTTGAAGTACCAAAAGAGGGGGAAGGTGGTGATTTTAATGTGATTAGAGACTTTATTTAAGACAAGTGGACTTCTAACCTTTTTTTAAGTATGAATTCACCTTGTATGCTCTTATGTGTATGAGATTGAATATTTGGGGATATAAATATATCATTGTAGGATTGATCATTTCTCCTCTTTGTATTGATTACTTGTGATATGATGATATTTAACGATTTGATGTGCCATTTGTGATGAAAAGTCGAAGGAAAATGGTTCTGGCTAGTTTTTGTTAATAGATGATATTGAGACATTGATGATATTAAGATACTAATGATATTGAGACACTGTTGACATTGAGATATTGATGGTACTGGGATATTGAAATCTTTATGATGTTGATACTAGTATATAATCGGAACCATGCATCTTGCGTCTATTATTATTTATTCATTGATACTCATGATGGCTACGACTAAGATTTGAGTAATGTAATATGTGGTTGGTGGTTGAGGTCTCTATCGGTTGATGATAGCTGAGGTCTCTACTAGCAATATTTGGGTCTGAGGTTTTTTTCGGACAGGTTCGAGGTCTCTTCTGGATGGGGTAAGCCTCAACTGAGGTCATTGTCAGTTATGTTCATAGACATATAAACAAATATGTCCCCCAAGGGTTCTCACTGAGGAAGATAACCATATATGACCAACGGATGTGTACTCTAGGAAAGACATGCATCATGATTATTTGACATTGCATTGCATTATATCTATCTCATGGCATCCAATCCACCTCATATCATATGATTGACATAGTTGTATATTATTTATGAGGTTGTGTACTTATTATATCCCTAATATTAATGTGAGTGTTGGACTTATTTATACACTTGTGTATTGAGATATTATACTAGTTGATAAATGTATCTATATTACTGTGATCTCTACATTATATTATGCTAGGACTTTTCTGAGTGCAGGTTTGTAGTTTGGTGGATTGTGGTTGGGATTTAAAGAGTTACTTGTGTTCTTCATTGCTTTACTTTAGGTTAGTTCCATTTTGCTGAGTACCCTGTTGTTTGGTGCTCACCCCTTTCTATATTGTTTTTGGTTGTGAACCCGATCTATCCTGCTATATTTCTATTCATTGGACTGAGTTTTTGGATCATTTGAGAGGTAGCTGTATATGTAATCAACAGGCCTTTGAGGATCCCATCCTATGTTTTTGGTTCTATTTGAGGACTAGACATTATGATAAATACATTTCATTTGAGTATTCCGTATTTAGAGTTTTGTACACGTGACATCATTCCTTGGGATGGTTGTAGTTGTTTTCTTCCACTTATCTATATTGTTAGACTATTTATCTTCTGCTTTATCTATATTGATAAGTTATTGGGTTTGGGCTGACTCGCCTTACTGGATAGGTGAGTGTCATCACACCCAAATTTTAGGTCATGAAAATTTTGTATCAAAGTCCAGGTTCATAGGTATTACATTTGTACAAGCCCTATCGAGTAGAGCATTAAGGATTGGTGTGGAGACGTCCATTGCTTATTCTAGAGAGGCTTCGAAGATTGTAAAGAAATTATCTTTTACATTATTCTAATCAATTCGCTCGTGGGTCTTGTTTAAGTGTTGAGTATTCGTGTGTCATTTTGACAGATGTGAGGACTAGAGCTACCACTACTTCAGGACGAGGAAAGTCCACCTCTAATGTTGCTATTGAGACCCCAACTACGGTTAGGGTCCATGCTAGAGTACGAGCTAGAGGTCAGGCGAGGAGCCACACCGATGAGGGATTATGATTACGGTATCTCCCCCGAACCAGCTTTGGATCCTAGATAAGAGTAGGTTCCACATGAGTTTGTTGTAGCACTTCTACTTTAGGATATACTACTAAGAGTTTTGGGTATGTTGGAGACTTTGGGGTAGATTGGTAGCCAAACTAACACTCCCGGTACTTCATAGACTCGAGTTGGGGTTCATCTTCAAGATTAGCAGCCAACTCTTGAGGCCTAACTTTAGGTGGCGCAGCTACTAGTAGCTCCGATTATTGAGATTCCAGCAGTAGCTACCTTGACAAATGATGAGCAACGAAGGTATGAGAGATTTTGAAAGATGGCCCTACCACAGTTTCAGGGTGGGAAGACAGAGGATGCATATGAGTTTTTGACCACTTGTAGAGAGTTACTAGAGACTGTGGGACTAGCAGATACACATGGTATGAGATATGTTACCCTCCACTCTATGGGCCATCTAAGGAGTGGTGGAGGACTTATTCAGGATCCCTTCTAGTTAGGTCTCCTCAGATGACTTAGGAGATGTTCTTTGATGCTTTTTATGATCGATTTGTTTCTTGGAGCATCTGGGAGGAGAGCCAATTGAGATTTGAGAGTTTGAGGTAGGGCACCATGACAATTTTAAAGTATGAGGTTCGCTTATGCCAATTGGCCCATCATGCTACAACTATACTTCTGACTGAGAGAGAGAAGGTCTGTCAGTTTGTGAGAAGGTTGGTTTATTCTATCAGACAATCAATATTCTGGGTAGCTAGGGATATAGCTTTCTTTCAATCAGTGGTTAATGCTTCCAAGAAGGCGGAGTTGATACAGAGAGAGGAATTTGGGGACCCCAAAATGGTCCATAAGTCAGGACAGTACTAAGGTGCCTCATCACGGGGCTGAGGTATGATCAGAGAAGGTATTTCATTTCAGCATCATAGAGTTCATATAGCTAAGCCAACTTTATAGGGAAGACGAGGTCCCCGTGATTCCTATAGTTCAGGGAAGAGTTTATCTGGTTCCAGCAGAGGTTTACAGGCTGGGGAGACTATACATCCCTCTTACTTCTTTACAACAGGGGTCCACCTCTAAATCTTGCTATGGGTGTGGAGTTCTTGATCATTTGTTGCGTCAGTGCCCTAGGCAGACTTATTTTGGGCCCCATCATACATACTCTGCCACACCAGTTAGAGATCCAACACCACTAGCCAGAGGTTCAACCCCATAGACTAGGGGTTGTGGTAGAGGTCAGATGGATAGAGGTAGAAATACTAGTGGTAGGGGAGTAGGTTATATTTTCACTTAGTCAGGTGGGGGTCAACTTCTTCGAGTGGAGGTCGAGGTGCTTATGTTATGCTTTTCCAGGCAGGCCCGAGGCTGAGACCTCTGTGTTGTGATTATAGGTATTGTGCTAGTTTTCCATCACCCTGCATCTATGTTATTTGATCCTGACTTTACTTATTAATATGTATCTGCATATGTATCCGTTTATTTCTCCTTAGGGTTTGAGTTGCCTTGTGATTCTATATCTATGCATGTTCATGTTTCAACCCTAGAAGGAGAGCCCTTAGTAGTGGATCGGGTGTACCGATCCTGTCTTATCACTTTGGTAGGCTATGAGACTTGGGTAAATATGATTATACTGGATATGGTAGATTTTGATTTTATTCTGGGTATGGATTGACTGTCTCCTTATCTTATTATTCTTGATTGTTATTCTAAGATTGTTATTTTTAGCTATGCCAGGAGGCCGAGGATTGAGTAGACTGGTTCGAAGGGTTTCTATCCTAGTAAAGTGATATCTTATATTTGGGCCTAAAAGTTGATTGATCGAGGGTGTTTGACTTATTTGGCTTTTATTTGTGATACTATTGCTGAGTCACCTTCTATGGAGTCTATTCCGGTGGTTTGTGAGTTCCCGAATGTATTTTCTACTGATTTGCAAAGAGTCCCTCCTGATCGAGATATTGATTTTGCTGTTGACCTTGATCTGGGCACCAAGCCAATTATTATCACTCCCTATCGAATGGCTCCAACTGAGTTGAAGGAGCTAAAGGAGAAGCTTTAGGATTTATTGAGTAAGGTCTTTATTCGCCCCAGTATTTCACCTTGGGGTGCCCCAATTTTGTTCGTTAAGAAAGAAGAATTGGTCTATGAAGATTTGTATTGATTATAGATAGTTGAACTAGGTGACTGTCAAGAACAAGTACCCTCTTCCTCGCATTGATGATCTATTTTACTAGCTTTAGGGAGCTACGTTATTTTCTAAGACTGAATTGAGGTCTGGGTATCATCAGCTTTGTATTCAACTATCAGATATTCCAAAGATAGCTTTTCATACCAGGTATGGCCATTATGAGTTTCTTGTTATGTCCTTTGGTTTGACTAACACCCCTGCAACATTTAGAGAGTTGATGAATGGGGTGTTCCAGCCATATCTGGATTTGTTCGTGATTGTGTTCATCGATGATATTTTGGTCTATTCCAAGACCGAGGAGGACCATGTGAGACATTTGAGGATTGTACTCCAGAGGCTTAGGGAGGATAAGTGGTATGCAAAATTCTCCAAGTGTGAGTTCTGGTTGAGTTTGGTAGCATTCCTGGGGCACGTGGTATCCAAGTAAGGTTTTCAAGTTGATCCAGCGAAGATTGAGGCGATTTGGGGTTGGACTAGGTCTACCTTAGCTATAAAGATTCACAGTTTTATGGTCTTACTAGGTTTATTATTGCCATTTTGTTTAGGGTTTCTTCACTATTGCAGCTCCACTAACTAGACTTAGAAGAATGTGGTGTTCTATTAGTTTTATGAGTGTGAGAAGAGCTTCCAAAAGATCAGGTTATTGTTGACTTTAACTCTTATTCTGACATTGCCAGAAGAGGGTATCGATTTCACAATCTATTGTGATGCTTTGGGAGTGGGGCTAGGTGGTGTGTTGATGCATAAAGGGAAAGTTATTGCTTATGCCTCTAGACAGTTAGAGGTCCATGAGAATAACTACCCCAACCATGATTTAGAGTTAGTTGCGGTTGTGTTCGTGTTAAAGTTATGGCGTCATTATTTTTATGGAGTCCATTGTGAGATCTTTACTGACCATCGTAGTCTTCAGTATATCTTTAGTCAGCGGGATCTAAATCTGAGACAAAGAAGGTGGATTGAGCTTCTAAAGGATTATGACTTGATTATTCTCTATCATCTCGGGAAGGCCAATGTGGTGGCCAATGCATTAAGTAGGAAGAATTCTAGTATAGAGAGCCTAACAGGTATCCAGGTTGAGGAGCAACTATTGGCTAGAGATGTTTAGAGGTTGGCTAATTGGGAGGTTACAAATTTTAGAGAAGGGTGGAGTGCTTGCTACCATTGAGGCCCACTCATCTCTGATGTATCAGATTTGTGAGAGGCAGTTTAAGGATGAGAAGTTATGTATTATTTAGGATAAAGTGACTAGAGGTGAAACTAGGGAAGCAATGCTTGATTCTGATGGTGTTTTAAGGATTCAGAGTCATATCTATGTGCCTAAGGTGGAAGATTTGACCAGATTGATACTAGAGGAGGCACATTGTGGTAGATATTCCATTCACCTAGGGGCAACAAAGATGCACCACGACTTGAGATAGTATTATTGGTAGCCTGGTATGAAGAGAGACATAGTTGAGTTTTTTACCAAGTGCTTGACATGTCAACAGGTCAAATGTGAGCACTTGAGGCCTGGTAGGGAGATTTAGAAGATGCCCATTCCCGAGTGGAAGTGGGAACGCATTTTCATAGACTTCATTATTGGCTTACCTCCTACTGTCGAGGGTTTTGTCTCTATTTGGGTAGTGATGGATTAATTGACCAAGTCTGCACACTTCATTCTGGTCAAAGTGAGGTATACTTCGGATAGTCTGACCCAACTTTATATCAGTTAGATAGTGAGACTTTATAGGGTCTTGGTGTTTATCATATTGAATCGAGGCTCGTTGTTTACTTTACACTTTTGGAGAGCCTTACATCATGGTTTGAGTATCCATTTGGATTTGAGTACAACTTTTTACCCCCAGACTGATGGTAAGTCTGAGAGGACCATTCAGGTACTAGAGAATATGCTTTATGCCTGTGCTATTGAATTTGGAGCTAGATGGGATCATCATTTGGCCTTTGCAGTTTGCCTATAATAACAATTATCATTCTAGCATTCAGATGACTCCTTTTGAGGCCTTGTATGGCCGGAGATGCAGATCGCCCATGGGTTGGTTTGATACCATAATAGTGGTGAGTATGGGTGTTGACATGTTGAAAGATGATCTTGATCGGGTATGGTTAATCCAGGGTAGATTGGTGACTACCTAGAACTGCAAAAAGAGCTATGTTGATAGGCGGATTTGACTTTTGGAGTTTGCGGTTGGGGATATGGTTTGGTTGCAAGTCTTTCCTTTAAAGGGTTTTATGAGATTCAGGAAGAAAGGAAAGCTAAGTCCATGGTTTATTGGTCCTTTTGAGATTCTTGGTAGAGTGTGGGTGGCTTATAGACTTGCTTTTCCACCCAACTTGTCTTTCGTCCATCCTACTTTTCATATTTTGATGTTGCGGCATTATATCCCGGATGAGTCTCATGTGATTTCTATGGATTCAGCTGAGTTGAGCCCTAATTTGACTTATGAGGAACAATCAGTGACCATTTTGGATAGGTAGGTGAGAAAGTTGAGAACTAAGGAGATCATTTTAGTGAAGGTCCAGTTGAGCCATAGGCCCGAGAGTGAGGCTACATGGGAGACAGAGTCTAATATGCGAGCCTGGTACCCTAATTGTTTGAGCCTTCTGGTATGACCCTTATCTCATGTTCAAGGACGAACATTATTTTTAGTATTGGATGATGTAATGACCTTGAAGGTATTTTTGGCATTTTTGACTTAATTACCATTTTTCCCTTCTTGAAAGTAACCTTGGGTCATATTTGGTCAATTCTAAAAGTTGGATTTTGAAAATCTTGTAAAACGTTGGAGTTTTGCTAAAAAAGGAGTTTTCAGAGGCTTAAAGTTGAACATTTTTAGTTTTGAGGTCATTTCGAGTTTCAACTATCGAAATTTAATTCCATCGATTCCGGCATGCCGAACCTGGTCTAGGGGAACTTGTAAAACTAAATTCAGAGTTAAAATAGAGATTTTAGGTCCAAAGTTGCATTTCTAGTTCATTTTGGAGCATATGTTTGACTTTGATAAACATTCGGAGTTCGGGAGCTCGTGTCAAAATTCTGTCAGTTCTAATGGTTCCAGGTGATGAAACTAACACTAGAAATGGCTTCGTAGTAATGTTTAGAGCTTCCAGCCCAGAACTAGTTTAAATGATCTTTCTCGAGTTTCGGACCACGAGGGTTCCGAATTCAAATTCTGGCGGTTCCATTGAGTCTGGATTGTCATTTTTGGTAGGTTTACATGTTTGGTTTGTGTTCACTGGGTTCCAAATGAATTCTTGAGGGTCCAGTTGTGGTTTGGTTAAGCTTTGTGTTGCTGGTGTGAGTTGTTTTTGGTACAGGTCCAAGTTGTTCTCCATGATCGCGACTAAAGCTTCGCATTTGCGGAGGTCAATTTACTTAGATGTTCGCAGGATAGGGACCACGTTCGCGGAGTTATGGCACATGAGGCCCCCTAAGCCTCCGCATTCACGGAGTACACTTCCTCATTCATAGACTACTGGCCCCTCTGATCTCTACATTTGCAGAGTGTTGTTCGTGCCTGGACAATATTCTCTTTTAAATACATGACTTAAATCCTTTTCTCTATTTTTGACATTTCCAAACTCATTCTAAGAGGGGATTTTCAAGGTTTTGAAGGCAAATTGATTTGGTAACTATTTACTAACCTATTTCATTGATTTACATTGATTAATTTATGTTTTTAATTTCTAATTTTGGGATTTTAATGGTGTAAATTGAGGATTTTCGGATATGGATTTCCTAAACTTTAATCATTGATTTCTCACTTATCTTAGCTCCATTTTTGAAACCGTCTTCACCGTTGGATTCTTTGTTATGTTTAGAACGTTTTCATCCATAAATTTCCAGATCTGACAATATTTTTCAGCATGGGTTTTGACCATTTTGTCCTTTTCGTCCGAATGAATTGATTTTAGTGTCGTTAGATTCGTTATGTGATTGTGATGCTATATTTGAATAGATTGTGGTGATTTCGAGAACCAAAAGAGGGGGAAAGCAGTGATTTCAACGTTATTATAGACTTTGTTTGAGGTAAGTGGACTTCTAACCTATTTTTAAGTATGAATGAACCTTGTATGGTCCTATATGTATGAGATTGAGTATTTGAGGATAGAAATGTATCATTATAGGCTTGATCATGTCTCCTCTTTGTATTAATTACTTGTGATATGATGATATTTAGGGGCTTGATGTGCTATTTATGATGAAAAGTTGAAGGGAAATGGTTCCGATTAATTTGTGTTAATAGATGATATTGAGACATTGATGATATTGAGACACTGATGATATTGAGACATTGATGATATTGAGACACTGTTAACATTGAGATATTGATGGTACTGGGATATCAAAATTATTATGATGTTAATACTAGTATATAATCGGGACCTGCATCTTGCATATATTATTATTTATACATTGATACTCGTGATGGCTACGACTGAGATTTGAGTAAGATAACATGTGGTTGGTGGCTGAGGTTTCTATCGGTCGATGTTGATCGAGGTCTCTGCCGATAATATTTGGGTCTTAGGTCTTTTCTGGATGGGTCCGAGGTCTCTTCTGGACGGGGTGAGCATGAGCTGAGGTCATTATCTATCATGTTTGCAGAGACATGGACAAATATATCCCCCATGGGTTTCGACTGAGGCAGAAAACCATATCTTATCGGTGGTTGTGTACTCTAGGATAGACATGCATCACAATTATTTGACATTCCATTGCATTATATCCATCTCATGGCATCCACTCCACCTCATATCATATCTGGTTGACATAGTTGTATATTATTTATGAGATTTTTTACTTATTATATCCCTGATATTGATGTGAGTGTTGGACTTATTTATACACTTGTGTATTGAGATATTATACTAGTTGATAAATGTATCTATATTACTGTGATCTCTACATTATATGTGCTGAGACTTTTCTGAGTGGAGGTTTGTAGTTCGGCGGATTGTTGTTGGGATTTAAAGAGTTACTTGTGTTCTTCATTGTTTTACTTTAGGTTAGTTCCATTTCGCTAAGTACCCTGTTATTTAGTGCTTACCCTTTGCTACATTTTTGTAGGTTGTGAGCTTGGTCCATCCTGCTAGATTTCTAGTCATTGGATCAAGTTTCTGGATCACTTGAGAGGTAGCTACCTATATCAGGCATTTGAGGATCCCATCCTATGTTTTTGGATATATTTGAAGACTAGACGTTATGATATATACGTTTCATTTAAGTATTCGGTATTTAGAGGCTTGTATATGTGAGATTAGTCCTTGGGATGGTTATAGTTGTTTTCTTCCTCTTATCTATATTATTAGACTATTTATCTTTCGCTTTATCTATATTGATAAGTTATTGGGTTTAGGCTAACTCACCTTGGTGGGATAGGTGAGTGCCATCACACCCAAATTTTGGGTCGTGACATAATATTTCTTTGATGCATTTCATGCATACATACGTAGTACATTCCACATACTAATACATACTCTTTGGCTACATAATCAAACTATGTAGAAATGGATGACAAGACTACTCATCACTATCGAGGCTAGAGTTGGACACTACACTTTGATGACTTGGTGAGTTCCCATGCTTCGGGGACAAGCCTATATTCTTGCTTAAGACATTGTTATGTTAAGACTTATATTTTCTTTCTTATCTTGAGGGTGAGCTCCTAGAATATTCTAGTTCCCAACAATATCTAATTATGTAGAGGCACGATTTGGACTATGTGATGTAATTCCCTTTAATGATGACTTGATCCCCATGTTTTAGCTTGCTTGTAAGACTATTTTTCACTTGCTTATTCATGTGATTGCTTATTTACCTTATGTGTGCTTATGTATAAGAACAAGAGTCTTGGATGGGGTGCCCTCAGGTTCCATATTCATTGTTTCACAACTAGGCCCTAGGTTCGGGTCGTGACACCTATATCCTCTTCATCACTTCAAGAGCTTCTAAAGGCTATAGGATACCCGACTCCACCAACAGAACCATCTCTATTTCCTCTTATTCCATATTATCAGGAGTACAATATGTATGTTAGTACAATTAGTAGCTGCACAATGCTACCCAATTATGCCAGATGTTGCTAGACCTTCTGAAGGGATCAAAAGTTTGAGAGTTCATAAATTTCTTTCCTTGAATCCTCTATAGTTTACAGGGATAAATCGCGAAGAGAACCCTTAACATTTTGTTGATCAACTTCATCAGAAGTTTAGTGTCACAAATACCTCAATGACTGAGTTAATTGAGTTAGTAGCATTTCGATTGCATGATGTAGCAGTATTGTGGTATGAGAGTTGGGAGAGTTCCATGGGAAAAGATTCACTTTTACCCACTTAGTATAGCTTTACAAGAGCTTTTGTAGATCATTATTTGACTCGAGATATCTGAAATGCTCAGGTGGATCAATTTCTAAACCTCAGATAGGGCAGCATGAGTGTCTAAGGGTATGGGCTGAGATTTAACTCATTATCTAGATATGTACTAAAGTTTTCTTGTATGATACATGACAAGGTGTGTAGATTTATGGTGGACTTCATCCAGATTATATTGATTCTTGTAATAGCACTACACTAAAGATAATATGGATATCTCCTGAATTCAAGCATTTGGATAGGGAATAGAGGATCGTCGATATCACAGTATATGAGTGCGAAGGTTGAGAGAGAGAAACAAAGAGTGTTAAGACCACTGGTTAATAAGGAATGTTTCAAGGTGGTCCCAAACCCTGATATTCTACTAGGTCACTTAGATCTTCACCATTGTATTTCTAGGGTAGGACTTGATCGTTGACGATAGTCAGGCCTAGTGAAGGTTCATGAGCATCAAGCTCTTAACAACAGAGAATCTCAAGTCATGCTAGGCTAGCCCTACGGCATTGTGCTACTTGTGGTAGGATCTATTTCAAGAGGTGTAGATCAGGTTCAAGAGGTTGTTACTATTGTGGATAGAAGGGGCATAGTTGGAAAAACTGTCCAATCATAGGTCATGGAAGTATAGGTCAGCTAACCGAATTAGCGATAGGTTCCTCTATATTAGCACAGTCTACAGGGCATGGACCCAAGGCTTCGGTAGGTAGAGTCAGAGATGGGGCATCTAGTCCTGGTAGTGGCTAGAACCACACATATTCACTAGCTAGTCGATAGGACTCAGAGTCGTCACCCGATATTGTGGCAAGTATATTGTTTGTTTGTTCTCATTGTGCTTATGCATTGATAGATACAGGCTCGACTCTATCCTCTTTTACTTCATTTATTGTAAGGGAGTTGAGTATAGTAGCAGAGTTATTAAATCAACCCTTTGTTGTGTCTAAAATGATGGGTGAGGCTATTATTGCCAGGAGTCTATCAACATTGTATGATAGAAACTATTGGCCCTAAGACCTCTGTTGGCCTTGTAGAGTTAGAGATGACTGATTTTGATATCATTATGGGTATGGATTGTCTAGCATCTTGTTATGCTCATGTTGAGTGTTGGAAAAGGATTGTTAGATTACATTTTCCAAAGAGAGTTATTTCTGGAATGGAAAGGCAACACAACAGTGCCAAAAGGTAGTATTATTTCCTATTTAAGTCAAGTAGGATAATTTACAAAAAGTTATATTTATCATCTTGTTCGCATTTAGAATTGTCACGACTCAAGCTAGACCCTAGGTATGACATGACAATCAAAACCCCGAAGGACTCCAATCAAGGCATCTTACATATCATACATGAGCATTTTAAAGGTATATAAAGCATCAATACATGACTAAGGATAATGAAAAATAGTCTCAATAACAATTTAGTCATGTCATAAATCAAGAAAACATAGACTTTAATACATTGCATATAATCCAACAATGCCTCTACATAGACTGTGGGATGGAGGCTATGATATGTCCCTAGATTGCCCTCAATGAAAGGTAAATGTCTCAACATGAAAGTAAGTAATAAAAAGATCATGAGCTCAATGGGAACTCCCCTGAAGCATGAGGGATTACTAATCAATTAATGTGCTATCAATCTAACTAGTCACAGGAGAATGAGGAGTGTCTAACCCTACATTTTTAACATTGTACACAAAATATGCATTAGTACGTCGGAATATACTGAGTATGTAAGTTATGCATGATATATATATATATAACATAAATAAATGATACATAAGTCATGGAATGCAAGACCATAATAACATAGGCATAAAGTTAAACATGATCATAAGGTGTGTGTTCTAAACATAAAAACAATATGAAAGATTGAAGTAACATAATCATTTTTGTGGGATATTACTATAATTGATAATAAGACCATGCAAGTTATAACATGGATTCAATGTAACCCCTATATTGAGAAAGGGAGAGACTACTTTCCAAGGTAGACTCCATCATGGTACATTAATTCATTCAAAAGTTGAGGGCTAAATATGGATCCACTAGCCTAGCCTAAAGAGGCAACCTATGGTGGAACATAGTTTTAGACAATAGGTTTCTACTAAGATTTTCTTGGGTGGATAACCTAAACGTCTACCAGAATGAGCCCCACCTCAAGCCCTCCTGATGCTAAGTCAAATCCAATGAAATAGTATATCATAATATCATATTCATTCATAAATCAATCATAGCTTTGAGTCATTGAAAACCATTATTCATAAAGAATAGCTCATAAAAATCTTGGGTGATTCATCAATGTGAGAATGGTCCTTTCTCACATGAATCCATAATTAGGTGAAAATTGTCCTTTCACTAAACATTAATTCATTCATTTATTTTTTTTCATTCATTTATTCATTCATGGAAGGAACTTTATAAAATACAATTGAATAGCTTTCATAAATCTTGGAAAACATTCTTGTCATTCATGGTCATGATTCATTGAAAAAGGGTAAATCATGTGGGTTCAATTATAAAATAACTTTAAAACATGAAATTCATGAAGATCATGCATATCTATGAAGAATTACATCAATTTAAATCATAAACATAAGAACCTATGATGTACATTCATGAACTCTAATAGTCTTGTAGAGAAATCACTTTAAAAACCATCAAAATCATGTGATTCCATGACAATTCATACTAATTTATGTAAATAAACATATATATAGATGTAATTCATGCATTTGAAAGAGAATTGGATAAACCACATAATGTGTATACTTAAAATCAATTGAAAAGTGGAAGATCTTTTGGGCTCCATGGGTGGAAGTACCCTATGGACGAGAACTCACATACCTTGGTATAGAAACTAGTGAAATTTTGGGGAATTAGTCCTTGAATCCTTGGAGAAATTGCTTGATCTTCAATGGAGTTCTAACTTAGGGAAGAATGAGCTTTCAGAGTAGTTTTAGAGAGAGAAATTTTGGTTTGGGGAATTAGTAATGAATGAAAGACTTTTAGGGACTTAGGGTAGTTAATAGATGAGTATTTAGTCCCAAAAACCATCCAAATACATTGAATAATAAATAGGAAAATAACCCAAACACCCTTCATTAACTTAGAATTTCACTTGGGTAGACCCCCTAGCAGAGGGCTCACTCTGACTTATCTAGGGATATACGACCCGTGTGAGGGTCCATGGGAAGAGGACCTATAGAAAGGGCCCTGAATTTTGGCTAAGGACAAGGTGAATGGGAGGGGCCATGGCTTGTTTGACCCACCAGGGGTCGTGTGACCCTTCCTAGTCCCTTGCCTTAGTGGCTGGGTAATAGGGGGTTTTTCACGAGTGTCACCACAGGTCGTGATCCCACTCATGACCTCCCTATCCACCAATATAGACCCACAAGGGCCCTATATGGCCAGCACTCCTTTGTACGGCCTATGTGGGTCCCTGTTAAGGGCACCTTATATGAAAAACCTAAACTTTTCTAGAGAAAATTTCCTTAAGCCTCATCCTTTCGACTTTCTAACTTACGAGGCATTATAATATCTCTTTCTTGGAAATATTCATCAACGAATGAGATGAAAACTAACTTGAATAAAGTAGAGTAGTTACTATCAACCCATCATGAATGAAAAATTGCTATGAAACTTAAACATCATTTTTATAATATTTTCAAACTTATGCATCAAAATATCACATAAATTTACTCTCAAGAGTATTTATACATGAGAGATGACATGAAAAACTGAAACATTGGATTTTGGACTATTTGCGCAAGAACAACTTAGTACCTTAGGCTTGAGTAGAGTATCATTCCATCATGTCCGTCTCAACTTCTCACGTATTACTCTCAACTTATTGGTTCCTCCATAGGACTTTAATCAAAACAACTTCCTTGTTCCTCAATCTCTTAACTTGTTGGTCTAAAATTTCAACTGGAACCTATTCATAGATCAAAATTTCCTCAACCCTTACATTCTCCAAAGTTACAATGGAACACATGGAACACTGGATGAACCATAGCTAACTCCATTAGCAATTCCAACCTATATGCCTCCTTGCCAATCTGTTCCATAAACTTATAAGGTACGAAATACCTAAGACTTAATTTTCCCTTTTTACCAAATTGAACCATGCCCTTTATGGGTGCAACCTTTAAATAAACTCAATCCCCCAGATTGAGCTCAAGACCCCTCTTCCTAATATCGAAATATGACTTTTGGTGACTTTGGATTGTCTTCAATCTCTCCATATGAGCCTCGACTTTTTCATAGTATCAAATGCCAAGTTAGGACCAATTATTTCCATATCACCTACTTCAAACAATCCCATCAGGGATCTACAACTCATCCCATAAAAAACTTCAAATGGAGCTATCTCAATACTTGAGTGATAATTATTATTTTAAGAGAATTCAATAAGTGGTAGATGATTATCTCAATTACCCTTGAACTCTAACACATAAGCTCTCAACATGTCCTCTAGATTCTGAGTAGTTCTTTCGACTTACCCATCGATTTAAGGATGAAAAGTGGTACTTAACTTCACTTTGGCACCAAGTTCTTTTTTAAATGATTTCTGAAAATAAGAAGTAAATTGGGTACCACAATCCGATACGATGGATAATGGAACACCATGAAATCTCACCAACTCCATGATATAAAATTTTGTATAATCGTCAACACAAAAAGAAATCTTGATTGGTAGGAAATAGGCTGACCTAATCATTCTATCCACAATCATCCAAATTGAGTTATGTTGCTTTCGAGTACAAGGCAACCCCATTATAAAGTTTATATTCATATCCTTTCACTTCTAAGTAGGAATTTCAATATCTTGGGCTAAACAACCCAACCTTTTATGTTCAACCTTTACTTGTTGGTAATTTAGGCATTCCATCACAAACCTTGCTTTGTCCCTTTTCATGCCATTCCACTAATGCATTTCCCTTAGGTCCCTATACATCTTGGTAGATCCCGGGTGGATAGAATGTTGGAAGTTGTGATCTTCCCTCAATATCATGTCTATTAGTCCATCAACACTCGGAATACACAATCAACCTTTGTAATGATGAAGCACTCCATCTCCCATCGTGAGAAAACCTCAATTTTCTTATAAGCAACCAAATTCTTGAAATCCACCAATGATAGATTCATGTTTTGCTTTTCTTTAACATATTCCACCAAAAATGATTTGGACCTATTATGAACAAAAATTTCACCTTCATTAGAATTACTTAATCTCAAAACCAACTGGGCCAAACAATGCACATCCTTAACTAACTCTTTCTTTCCATCATCAACATGAGTCACACTCTCCATAGGTAATCTACTAAGTACACCGGTCACAATATTCGCCTTGCTCGAATGATAAGCACACTCATGTCACAGTCTTTTAGGAGTTCAAATGACCTCATTTCCCTTAGATTCAAGTCTTTTTGGTTAAATTTATATTGCAAGCTATTGTGGTCAATAAACACATCGTCATGCACCTCATAAAAATAGTGATACCAAATTTTCAAAACAAATAGCATGGTTGCCAATTCAAGATCATGGGTTCGATAATTTCACTCATGCACTTTTAATTTCCTTAAAGAATATGCTCTAACCTTATCTTGTTACATCAAGACATAACCCAAGCCCACACGTGAGGTATCACAATAGAAAACAAATCTATTGATCTTTTCAATAATGTCAAAATAACAATCGATGTGATATGGTCTTCAATTTGGAAATTCTTCTCACACTCATTCGACCATTGCAATTTCACTTTCTTTTGGGTCAATTTTGTCAAAGGCGATGCAATGGAAGAGAATCATTCAACAAACTTCTATAATACACGACCAAGCCCAAAAAACTTATAATATCTGAAGGAGATAATGGTTTAGGACAAATTTTCACCATTTTAATTTTCTTTGGATCAACCATGATGCCATCATCAGATACAACATGCCCAAGAAATGCTATTAACCTCAACAAAAATTCACATTTACTAAATATGGGAAAGAGTTGCTTATCTCTCAAGGTTTGTAATAGAATTCTCAAGTGATCCATATGTTCTTCTTTGCTTAGGGAATAAACTAATGTATCATTGATAAATACCGCTATAAACATATCTAAATATGGTTTAAAAATCTAATTCATCAAATCCATGATGATAGAGGGAGCATTAGTCAATCAAAATGACATAACCAAAAACTCAAAATGGCCATTAGCTTTTTGAAATGCCATCTTGGGAATATCACAATACCTTACCTTTAATTGATGGTAGCCAAAATGAAGATTATTTTTACTAAAGTAACTCGCTCCGTGCAATTGATCAAACAAATCATCTATCCTTGGAATTGGATATTTGTTCTTTATGGTCACCTTATTCAATTATTGGTAATCAATGCAGATTCGAAATGACTCATCCTTCTTCCTAACAAACAACACGAGAGCATCCCATGAGGACATGCTAGGCCTTAAGAAAGCCTTCTCCAATAAGTATTTCAATTGTTCCTTCAACTTCTTAAGTTTCCTCAGGACCATACAGTAAGGAGGAATAGAGATAGGTTAGGTATTGAAAAATAGATCTATTCCAAAATCTATTTCCCTTTTGAGAGAAATACTGGGTAGGTCTTTGGGAAAGACATCAAAAAACTCATTTATAATGGGGACTAACTCAAGAGTAGGAGTTTTTAAATTTATATCCCTAACCTGGACGATATGGTAGATACTCTATAACAATCAACTTATGAACGTTTAGACAAGAAATGAATCGACCCTAAAATTTTGAGAGACTACCCTTCTATTGAAGAATCGAATAATTAGGAAATTGGAACTTGAACCTATGGTTCTACAATCAATGGAGGCATATGAAACATGTAATCAATCCATACTAAGAATGATCCCAAAATCAATCATATGAAGTTCAATGAGGTCACATGGGATAACTTTATAAAAGGATGACATGGGATAACCTCTAGACTCTTCTATCTAGAACTAAATCACCAATGGGATATAAACAAAAAAAATGCTCTAACAACACTTCAAAACACATATAAAATCTTATGGCAGGATAAAGAGTAACAAAAGATAAATTGGCACCCAAATCAAGTAAAGAATATGCATCAAAGTTGAAAATCTACAACATACCTGTAACTACATCTAAGGTCTCCTCAATATATTGCTTGGTATAGAGAGCATAGAACCTATTATGGCACTGTTCACTACCCAATCCAGAAGCAACACTTGTCTGAGCCTATCTATTGTAGCATGAGTTTGAGCCTGTGCCTAGGGTCTAGTACCACCACCCCTACAATCCCTAACATGATGAATGAGCTTACCATATCTAAAGCACACATTTGATTCAACTAAATACTTTAACTTATGAGTCTTCCCACACTTCTTATAAGTAGGAGTAACTTGAGCACTCGAACCTTCTTCTTGAACCTTGGGGTTTGACTTTTTATCCTTGTTAAACTTTGGAGTGGAAACGTTGGATGCACTTTGATCAGAGTATCTTTTCCCACCTTGGGTTTTCCTATTACCATCATTTCTTGACCTTTGGTATGAGAAATCACCATTATCAACCCAAGCTCGCTTGGACTCTTAAGCCCTTTTCCTCATCTTCTTATCCTTAATTTGCTTTGCATAGCTCATAAGCCTTGAAATGTCTATATCTTTGATTAGCATATTTGTCTTACACTCTTAGGACAATAAATCAGAGACACTCATCACAAACTTACTCATCCTTGCCTTTGGATCCTAAACCATAAATGGAGTATATTTGAATAATTTGGTGAACTTGAGGGCATACTCCCTCACACTCATGTTTCTTTGACAAAGATTGATGAATTCTTAGATATTAGCTTCCTTCAATTCGAAAGGAAAGAACTGATCGAGAAACATACTTTTGAACTTATCCAAAGCAATAGGACTCAATTCCTCAACTCTCTCACTTTTTTGTTTCTCATACCACACCTTAGCAATGCCCTTAAGTTGGTATACCACTAACACAACCTTTTTATTTGGGATACTCCTATGATAGCCACGATTCTATACATTTTGTTAACAAACTCTTGTTGATCTTTGACCACCTTAGAGCCATAGAATTTGGGTGACTTCATTCTCACAAAGTCCCAAAGTCTAGCAACTAGGGTACCCACATTTTGAATAACTCCACCTTGGTTGGCTTGAGCCATAACCACTTAGCTAGTATTTGGAAGGCATTGTGCAACTCTACATTAGATATTGATTCGACCATAGGATCATATGGATATTGAGGCACTGGAAGATCTTGTCCCTCCTCAACATTGTTTCCTCATTGCAAAAGTGATTTTCATAAAGGCATATTCTAAAAATTGCAAAGGTAATCGTTAGAGAGGATAAGTCTTAAGGTGAATTACATTACATGACATAGATCATAAAAGAAATGGGGGTTTCTAAAATATCTCATAGCCTCCTATTCAAAGATGTGGCATGCGTCACACTAAAGAATAAGAATCTACTTGATGCGACATGTAGGACTCTCTAGGAGACTTTAAACCTTGTTCTTTGATACCAAATTTGTATGATCCAAGCTAGGCCCTAGGTATTACACAATGATTAGAACCCTAAAGGATTCCAACCAAGCCATCTTACATATTACACATAAGCATTTATAAGGTATATAAAGCATCAATACATTAATAAGGAGAATGTAGAAATATTCTCAATAGCAACATAGTCATGTCATAAAGTAAGACAACCTAGACTCTAATACATCACATATAGTCCAACAATGCCTCTACATATACTATAGGCAGGGGCTAAGATATGTCCCTGGCTCATCCGCAATGAAAGGTAAACGTCTCAACATAAAAGTAAGTAATAACAAGATCATGAGCCCAACAGGAAAACCCCTGAAGCATGAAGGCTTACCAATCAAGTGATGTGCTCTTGATCCAACAAGCCAGGGAGAGTGAGGAGTGTCCAACCCTAAATTTTTAACAATATAGGAAAAATATATGTTAGTACGTTGGAATGTACTAAGTATGTGGGTTATGAATGATATATATATATATATATATAGATAACATGAATAAATGATGCATGAGTCATGGGATGCAAGGCCACAATAACATAGACATGAAGTAAAACTTGAAGTAAAAAATGATCATAAGTAGTTTGGTCTAAACATCAAAATAGTATAAAATCTTCAAGTAACATAATCATTTTTGTGGGATATTACTATAACCAACAATAAGATCATGTGAGTTTTAACATGATATATAATGTAACCCCTGCATCGAGAAAAGGAAAGACTACTTGCTAAGGTAGACTTCATCATGGTACATTTATTCATTCAACATTCGGGGGCTAAATGTGGATCCACTAGCCTAGCGGAGGAACATAGTTTTAGATAAGAGGTGGCTACTAGAATTTCCTTAGGTGGATAACCTTAATGTCCACTGGACCAAACTCTACTTCTCGGTATTAAGTCAAATTCCACATAATAATACATTATAATATCATAATAATTCATAAATTAATCATATCTTTGTGTCATTGAAAACCATCGAATAACTCATAATAACCTTGGGTAAGTTATCAATGCAAGAATGATACTTTCACACATAAATCTATGATTAGGTGAGAGTGTTACATTCACCAAATATTCATTCATTTGTTCATTATTCATTCATTTATTCATTCATGGAAAGAATTTCATAAAACATAATTGAATATCTTTCATAAACCTTGGAAGAAGTCCTTGACATTCATGGCCCTGATTCATTAAAAAATAGGGTAAATCATATGGGTTCATGCCAAAAAGACTTTAAAACATGAAATTCATGAAGATTATGCATAATTATGACGAATTATATAGATTTGAATCATAAACAAAAGAACCCACAATGTACATTCATCAACCTCAATAGCCTTATAGAGAAACCACTTTAAAAATAATAAAAATCATCCAATTCCATGATAATTCATACTAATTTAGGTAAATAAACATAGATATAGATGTAATCATACAATTGAAAGAGAATTGGATAAACCCCTTAAAGTTCATACTTGAAATTAATTGAAAAGTGAAAGATCCTTTGGGCTCCATAGGTGAAAGTATCTTATGGACGAGAACTCATGTACCTGGTATAGAAACTAGTAAAATTTAGGGGAATTAGTCCTTGAATCTTTAAAGAAATTGCTTGATATTCAATGGAGTTCTAACTTGGGGAAGAAGCTTTGAAAGTAGTTTTAGAGAGAAATTTTTGTTTTGGGGATTAGGAATGAATGAAAGACTTTTAAGGACTTAGGGTAGTTAATATATGAGTATTTAGTCCCAAAAACTATCCAAATTCATTGAATAATAAATAAAAAAAACCTAAATACCCCTAATGATCTTAGAATTTCATCTGGGTAGACCCTTGTATAGAGGGCCCACCATAACCTATCTAGGGCTATATGACCCATGTGAGGGTCCGTAAGATGAGGCCCTATTAAAGGGGCCCTAAATTTTGGCAAAGAGAAAGGTGCATGGGAGGGGACATGGCCCATTTCATCCACCATAGCTCAGGGTCTCCCTCTGTGGTCCCTTTCTTTAGTGGATAGGCAGTGCAAGGTTTCTCGTGAGGGTCACTACAGCTCATGGTGCTCGCCATAAGACATGAGCCCACTCATGGTCCTCTCTCTCCACCAAGATAGCCCCACAAGGCCCGTATATGTCTAGTACTCCTTTGTACGACCTGTGTGGGTCCTCGTGAAGGGTACTTGATGTAAAAAGCCTGGACTTTTCTAGGGAGAGTTTCCTTAAACCTCATCCTTTTGACTATTGAACTTACGAGGAATTACAAGGATATAGATGCAGAACGACCAATCTTTTAGTCTATTTTGGTAGTTAATGAGTTTTTAGATCTATTTTCATACGAGCTTCCTGGTACCCCCTAGAGTGGAAAATCAATTTTGCTATTAATATACTACTAGGTACACAACCCATATCTATTCTTCTTATAGACTGGCTTTTGCTGAATTAAAAAGATTAAATTATTAGTTGAAAGTCTTGTTGGATAAATGCTTTATTAGGTCTAGTGTTTCACCATGGGGTGTATTGCTATTATTTATAAGAAAGAAAAATGGCACACTGAGAATGTGTATCAATTATTGATAGTTAAATATGTTGACTATAAAAACCAAGTATCCTCTTCCAAGGATTGACTTGTTTGATTAGATATAAGGTGCTAAGTACTTCTCAAAATTTATTTGAGGTTAGGTTACCATCAGGTGAGAGTCCAAGAGAAGGGCATTCCAAAGATAACTTTTAGAACCAGATATGGTTACTATGAGTTCTTGGTGATACCTTTTAGATTTAGCAATACCCTGACTGTGTTCATGAACTTGATGTATATTATATTCATAACATATACTAGAATTGTTTATGATTTTATTTACTAATTATATTTTGGTTTATTCACTTTCAAAAGATGAGCATGCATATCATTTATGAGCAATCCTTCACGTTCTTTGAGACTAAAGACTTTACGTAAAGTTCTCTAAGTGTGAGTTCTGGTTAAGCTATGTTCCTTTATTAGGCCATATGGCATCATATGAAAGCATTATAGTTGATACACAAAAGATATGTGTCATGAATACTTATCCAAAACTCACGATGCCAACAAAGTGATTTGTAGTTTCTTCGGGTTAGCTTGATACTATAGACGGTTCAAAGAGGGGTTTTCTTCACTTTATGCATCATTAACAAGGATGACTTCAAAAATAGTAAGTTTTAGTAAAATGAGGCTTGCGAGCATATATTCCAATAACTGAAGGACAAGTTTGTATCAATAGTAGTTCTATCCTTGCTAGTGGATTCAAAGGGCTTTGTGGTCTACTGTGTAATGCTTTGGGTGTGGGGTTAGGATATGCTCTAATCCAACCATATAAGGTGATTGCATATGTTTTAAGGTAGTTGAGAAAGCATGAGAAAAACTATCTAACCCATGATTTAGCATTAGCTTGTGCCTGCATTAAAGATCTAGAGGCACTATTTGTATGGTGTTCAGGTTGACATCTTCACAGGTCATAAGAGCCTTCAACATATCTTTAGATAGAAAGAGTTGAATCTATGATAACGTCGATGGCTTGATTTATTGAGAAACTATGATATTGATATTTTATATCATCCTGTAATGACCCTCTAGGTCATTTCCCCTGCTCTCTATTTTTTTAGCACTTAGAGTTTCTTTATAGTGATCCCAAATCATTTATGACTTGCTAGCACTAATAGTTTGGTCACCTATTGGTCATTTGTTTGGATTTTGTGTAGCTTTTTATATTTAGAGACCTTTATAACTTAAAAGTTGACTTTAGAAATAAAATACAAGTAAACTACCTCATAACATAAATCTGATAGTTCTATCAGCTTCGGAATGGCCAAATTAGGTCAGAAGCATGGTCGGCTTCTGTACTAAATCTTTTGGTGCAAGTTTAAATCATTTAGCATTTTGGTTGTTGAAAATTAGCCCAAAGTTAACTTTGTTCAACATTCTTGGAAATCATGGATTATGGTTAGATCCAAAATGTAGACTTTGATCTAGAATGATCTTTCGTGCATGTCTTGAGGCTTTCGATCTCATTATGAGTCCCTTGGTGGATTTTGATTTAAAATAGTGCTTGAGAATGGGACCCATTGTTTATCAAAATTACCTCAAATGGAAATTATGACTGCTCCATTGAATATGGAATGCCAAATTCAGTGGGGTAGCATAATTTATTTATGTGCACGGGGTTTTGAATGAACCTCGGACATCCCATCAAAGATTTTTGGACTTGGACTTTTTAGTTGAAGTAACAAAATCCAGTACAGCTAAATTTGTTATTTGTGTTTGTGTGCCTTGGGTCGCGATTGCAAAGACTGACCACTTAGACTCCTACAATCGTGAGGCCCTTAGTCGCTATCGTGATGGTATGCTGCTCTATTCTTTGTCATCATGGGAAACACCCCTGATCGCAATGAATATTTTGAGGGAGGGTCGAGATCTTGAGGCTTAGGCTCCACGATCGTGATGTATGTCTATGTCTAGTCACTTCGTTAAAGTAGACACAACTAGCTCCAACTCCTCATTCCCTCTTTTACGTTTTGGTTTAGCTACAGAGCTCTAAATGAGCAATTCAAAAAGGGTATCTTGCATAATTTTTTGGGAGAACACATTGGTGTGATTAGAATGTATTATTGAGTCGTTGTTTGAGATAAATTCTACCCAAAGGGGCTTCCCTAGCTTAGTTTTAGCTATAATGGTGATTTTAGTTATTGGGTTGATTTCTTCTGTTCTAAGCATCAATTTGTGACCCAGTTTGGGTACAATCTCAATAATTCTTTTATAACCTTTTCACAAAGTCAATTTTGGGATTTCCATCACGGATCCCACAATCCCTTTTTAGATCCACTTTGGGCCCATCTTTAAAAAATGCAAATTTGGTGTCAAAATATTTGTATTGACAAAGTGATCAATAATATGATAGGGTGAAAGCTTTTAAAGGTGATTTAAGCATTGAAACTATCAAGAAATTCACTTGGAGCATGCATGTTTGGCTTCGAGGTAAGCTATGGTCCACTTTCTTTTGAATGAGTTTCATAAGATATTATTTAGTATAAATTGTTTGTGGTTTGGATTGTATGTGATGAGTTAGGCTTCGATCCTTTTTTCTTATCTCTTTGTCTCAAATTAGAGCCTTAAACTAGGTTATCCTTATGAAATTCATAGCTAGGATGGTAAAATTATTAGTTATGTCTTAGTTTAGCCTTGTTATCCTATTTGGAGTGGTTTGACAATGATTTTTAGTCTTAGGCCTGATTAATACTCTAGAACAAGATTGGGGGTGATCCTTAGTCCTTTAGTTGCTTAATGTGAATTTTTTTTAAGATTTAGTGACCTTTGTTAGAATGGAAGTCATGATATAAACTTGGTATAGCGGTTTTCACCCAGCTACGCTTGTGAGTAGACATTGTTCCTACTTCAGAATTAAGTGGTAGATTCCTTTATGTTTTCTCTATATCCATTGGGCAGAGTTTGTCGTTAATGTATATTAGGGGATTTGGAGGTTATTAATTACCCTCTTAAACACTTGTTCATCATAATTTCCTTCTTCTTAACCAATTATAGTTGATATTTCTTTTGGTTTTATTGTTGACTTTGTGGAATACATTTGAGCCCTAGGCCTCGATCAGAGATCAGTGGTATTTTAAGTTATTTTTGTGCTTTAGAAGTTAGGTACTTATAGTAATACTTTTTATGTGATTGTGCACGTTGGTTGGATGTTGGTGATGGCATGCATTGCATTGGTTACTCATTCATGCAAGATGGTATACGACCTCGGGTGCATGCATGAGTTCTTGGCATTGTTTTGAGAAAATCAGGTATTTATCTTTGCTATTTTTCTACTGATTTTCTAAACGGGTCGTACTACGTTATTACTTTGAGACTTAGACTAGAGGCATCTGAGATACACTCGTTATATTTCTGGTTGAGGCATTTGCGAAGCGCTCGTTATATTATTGGCTCAATCGATATATCCCCAACCCTTTCTATACTGATTTAATTTATTATCTCCGGCCATTTATGTGGAGTGGATCCTAGAACATCAATGATACAGATTGATATATATTGAGATAAGAACTGGATTAGATCAAGTAGGTATATAGAGGAGTTCTCGAACCTCCTATGGCGATCCTAAAGAGGCAAATTTATCCTACTTCTTGGCGAGGGTTAGAAATGGGTGTATATACGTTGTTATAAAACAAAAGGCACTGATGGTACTATTGGTTTTTATTGCATAACTCTCATTCATATGTATTGCCTTTCACCATCATATTTGTTTGTACCTGTCAAAAGTATGGGATATTGTATGGGTTTTATTTGCTTGATGTGAACCTTCTGGGCACGGAGGGGCTCAATAAGGTATTGTTTGACTACATATAAACTTGTGGTAGTATAAAGAGTGGTATCTTATTTGAAGGTAGGTACTATCTTTGTTCTTCTTTATCTAAGCTTTTTATGCAGAGATTATGCTGACATGGACCACTAGGCTTCTATGTGATAGTTTATTAGGACTCATTTAGTTGAGTTTTCCTCCTTTGTAAAGTGTCATCGTGATTAGTTTTGGGGCTGGCACCACCAAGTATATCTCTTGAACCATTGCTTGTTTGCATTTTCTCTCTTTGTTTAAGTTTGATCCTACTACTAGCTTTTTATTATTGCTTTAGTTATTTGTGATATGTGTTTCATGCTTAGTTGATCTTTATACTTTCTTTATATTTAGAGCTCAGTCGGCCTATGTCTACTAAGTGTCACTTGTTGGTATTCATACTACACTTCTGCACTCTACAAATCTTAGTACGGTTTCTCATTACTGACTTGGAAATCGTGCAGAGAAACTCTTGAGATTTGAAATCTTGGGTGAGCTTCTAGCATTCTGAGCTATCATTTTTCTTCCGTCTTGGCTATGACTAGTCTTCATCTTGTAAATAGAGATAGGTTGTACCTTTATTATTGTTATTATATCTATATATGCCTTGTACACTTTTATTTTGTTTCGTAGCTCGACCACCGACTGATACTAAGTCTTGGAATTCTATCTTGTTGTATTACTTTTATTCTTTTCTTCCTCTCTTTCTTATTATTACCGTTGTTATTTTCTTTCTTCTCTTTCACTTAAGATGGTCTATTGCTTATAGTTCTGGACCAGGGGTTAGGCTTACCTACTGGTGGTTTTTTAGAAGGTGTCATCATAACCTGAGAAATCAGGTTATGACAAATTGGTATTAGAGCTCTAGGTTTGCTAGTGTCGTCGGTATGAGGACAAATGTCTAGTAGAGTCCTGTGAATCGGTGCAAAGACATCCATATCTTATCTTCGGGAGGCTATAAGGTATTTTAGTAAAACTGTATTCTTGATTCCTTATCATGTAGAATTTTTTCGATCAATCTGTAAATACTTTCTTAAAACTTATTCCTTCTTAGATGGATAACACGAGCTTTCCAATGGGCATAGATAGAGTATCAATACATACTACCTAAATTTTAGTTCATAGCCAGATTATGCCTCTGTTAGGCCTATACTTTGAGGTTGGTAATGTTCTTCAGCACTCAGAGAGTCTAGGGGTAACCCAAGTTTCGCAGTATCTGTGACCATCTCGATTCATTATGACCAAGCATTAAAGATTCTAAAATATAATAAGGATATACCATAAGTACGAGTAGTTTTGGGTGCATCGAGTAGTTCATAGCCTAGAGTTAGACTTGTACATCCTCAGCAGGGTACATCATCAGTTTTTGAGTATGTGGTTGAGTTTCTTTAGTAGACCAGCCGGCTCCCACTTTATTTCCTATAGAGAAGGACATGACTCAACAATTTATTGGTAGACTAACTTTGCTACTCCATCTAGCATTAGAGTATCAAGTACTAGTTGGATCTACTTTCCCCTATGTGGTCAGTTATGTGAGGTGGTGGAGCATGTATGTATGGAGACTTATAGGGGTAGTGGTAGGAGACCCCACCATCAGTGTAGTAGTGGTAGCATCTCACTCCAGCATAGGAATCATCCTAGTGAGGGTCATTCTCACCCTCAACCTACTTGGACTATGGTGGGAGAACCTTAAATTTTAGGCAATTCTACGATAAGTTATGGTGCCTTTGGTATATAGAGTTTATGATAGACTTCTTAGGGTGTACCTTTGTAATGACCCAAAAATTTTTGAACATTATAATGGTTGGTCAAGGGTAGTATTGGATTCTTCATGGTTGGATTTTGGTAGTTATGGGTTGTATTTAATTGGTCGGATTCAAAGGAATTGTTTTGGTGAAAGGTTGTAAGACCATTTAGGCAACACTGACTTTGAATAGCCATATCTTCTGGTACGAGATGAAATGTGTGGTCTATTATATATCCAATCGAAGCTCTTTGAATCATCTTCGCAACACTACTAGTTTCACACGATTTGGAGTACAGATATGGAAATTATGGCCCTTAGAGTGAGACTGTCCATATTCAGAAGTATGTTGAAAAACGTTTTCGGAGAGGAGCCTAAGTGAGGGACCACAGACCTTCTGGTGGTTCACAGTCCGTGGTGAGTCCTGTGGGTTACTCCAGTGGGTTTCTTGGGGTTAGGACCAAGCCCCCGGACCAAGTGGAACTCCACGGACCACTTCACGGTCCGTGTGAGTCTTCACAGTCCATGAGGGGTCCCATGAAGTGTTACAGAGAGTTGACCAAGGCTTGGGGATGGAATCCGGACCAAGTAATGCTCCACAGACCAGTACACAGTCCGTGTGAAGCTACACGTTCCATGAGGCCCCTCGTGAGTTGGTTCAGAAAGTCCCTCGAGAGTTCAAGCCAAAGACGAGACCAAGTGTGGTCCCACGAACAGGCCCACAGCCCGTGAGACAGTTCACGACCACTGGGTGTCCTCCTTGATGCCCTGTTTTCTGTGATCTAGTCCATCTCATTAATGGTTAATTCATAATTTAGTTTAATCCTATGCCCCTTTTAGCCTTTCTAAGGTCTCCTAACTCCCCTAAATCAAACCCTAATCTCCTCTAATTCATTCGATCACTCCTCAAGTCTCACCAAAATTCTCTCAATCCTCTTGACCTCCATTGATGAAATCTTGAAGAAATTTGGGGAAAATTATCCTTGTTGAAAAATCATCCAATTTCTTTGGCTAATCTCAAGGTATGTGGGATTGATTCATGGATTCCTTTTCATCCATGAAGACTCAAGAACCCTCTTCTTTAAATTATGAATTTAATCTTTCTTTAATGATGGGTTCATTAAATTTTGATATACTTAATTGAATTGAGTTGTGGACTTTAGAAATTAGGTGATTTAAAGTTGATTTAAGTTGGATTCTATGAAGTTTCATTCGAATTGATGAAGGTCCAATTATGCATGTCCCCTTACTCTTGAACTATGCATAGGTAGTGTTTTGATGATGATTTAAACGTTGATTTAACTTGAATTTCTTATGGAATACTCTTGAATTGAATTTAAAGTATGAATTCTAGTACCCATGCTATTCT
>JBCEWC010001041.1:0-45257 GCA_038996855.1 Solanum aculeatissimum
TCAAGCTTTCATCAATGGAGGTCAAGAGGATTGAGAGAATTTTGGAGAGACTTTAGGAGTGTTAGAATGGATAAAAGGGGATTAGGGTTTGATTTGGGGGGTTTACGAGACTTTAGAAAGCCTAAAAGGGATATAGGATCTAATTAAATTATGAATTAACCATTAATAAAATGGACTAAATCACTGAATACAGTGTCACACGAAAGGCACATAGTGCCCGTCTACTGGTCCATGGACCGTGTACCTGCCCGTGAGACTTCACTTGGTCTCGTCTTTGGCTAAAACTCTCGGGAGACTTTCTAGATCACTCCACGGGGGGCCTCACGGGCCGTGTAGCTGCACACGGACCGTGTACTGGTCTGTGGAATATCACTTGGTCTGGAGTCCAGCCCCAGAACTTGTCCAACATTCTAGACCACTTCACGGGACCCCTCACGGGCCATGAAGGGTCACACGGACCGTGATGTGGTCCGTGTGACCATACTTGATCCATGGCTTGAGCCCCAGCCTCTAGGGTCCCACTAGACCAACCCACGAGCACCCCCATGAACCGTAGACTACCAAACGATCCATGGTCCCACCTTTTGCCCATGTTCCAGAATCCCTTTCCAGCGTCCTTCCAATTATGGGTAGTCTCACTGCCAGGGCTATAACTTTCACATCCGAACTCTGAATATAGTGAAACCAGTTGCGTTACAATGAAAACCCAAAGATATTTGATTTGATATATAACAACCCATACAATTCATCCCGTACTAAAAGTTATGACTTTTCAAAGTCCACTGCCCAACCGGCCTCACAACTTCTCTAAATGATCCCTTTTGAATACGACCACTTGAGTACAACCCATGGCTACCAAAATTTAACCACGAATAGTTCAACATGAACCTTGACTAACCATTATGAATTTCAAAAAATTTCGAATCGTCACACTTACAGAATCTAGATTTGATGGAAATTGTTCGATGATGAGAAAGAGATGTTAAGATGGCTTATTAATGGAATTATGTTACTAGCTATTGCAATTGACCTAGCTTTTTGATGCAATGATTGTTGTCCATGTTTATCACTAACTTGCAATCCATCTCTTATATATTGTGTTGCATTGGTATGTATATATTTTACTCTACTGTTGCATTGAGATGCACATATCTTACTCTACTATTTCATTGGGATGCACATATCTTACTCTGATGTTGCATTGGTATGCACATGTCTTACTCTACTGTTGCATTTGTATGCACTTATCTTACTTTATGGTGGCATTGGTATGTACCTTTTTATATCTATATATGTTAGCATTGGAATGCAAATATCATATGTTGTACTATCTGAGGCCTGCGATGTCATGAAATACTTTAGTTTATGGCCTGCGATACCCCTTGGTTCTATCTGGTAGCTTCGACTTGATAGATGAGTATATTGGACCTGCGACAATCGTGATTCCATATCATTCATGGCCGTCGACGTCATTGCATCCATAAACTTCATATATACTTTATCATGGACTGTTTGCTATAGTTATCATTACTTTGTTCATGTGGCAGATCATCTAAGGTTTACTATACATTTATAGTTGTACTAACCTTTTTGGATACAGGTATAGTATTCTTTGTTATTACATTCTTGTTTAATTTTTCTTACTCAGTTGGTTTAACCTACTGGGTACATTTCGGTGTACTTACTCCTACTTTATTTCCTCTTTGCAAATCGAGCACAGGGACTCGCATAGGGTAGTTTACTCACTCTTGTTGAGCTTTTTTTACATCCATCCAGATCTTACCGATGAGGATCATGACTTCGAGTCATTGTGGATCCTTGGAATTATCTTTACTCCTTTCCTCTAGATTTGTATCAGATACTATGAGACAATCTTGTATTTCAGTTGGAGATAGTTGTATTTACTATTCTGCACTATTATGGATGCTCTTGTATTCATGACTCTAGATTTTTGGATATTGGATGTTATGTTGTATTGGTTTCCACTTTATTTCATTCTTCTTTAGTCAAGATCCATATTGGATCATGACACGTTTGGTATCAGAGCTTTAGTTCTTTGGGCTCGTGATTCAAGAGCAGGGTGTCTATGAGGTCGCCCAAGCTACACCTCTTTTTTAAAGGTTAAAGCGATCGTTGTCAAAATATATAACCTAAGAAAGGTTAGGGTCAAACCCACAGGGAATATGGTGGACTTTCGATAAATTCAAATCAAAGTGGAGTGATTAACCTACTTATCTCCTGAAAGAGGGGAGGGTTTGTAATTGCAAGAAAAGTAAACCAAGACTAGTGCAAGTGTTGTGAAATCAGTAGAAGAGTTAACTAGGGTGATGTGTTTCCCATGATTCTATAACTTAGTATTACAAAATAATTGGAATCTTTTCCACTACGTAGATGTGGAATGGTAAGTTAAGATCACCAAACCATTTATTCCAAGTGAAAGGTAAATTTCACTACGGGATTTGATCCATCTCCGTAGTGTGACATTACTAACCCTTACCTATTGTCCCAATACAACCTTCCCTTGATCTAGTTTGGTTGATTAGATGAGAAAACATCAATCGAATCCTGTTAATTATTCTCTTTTCCGATATATTACCTCCTTGATTCAGCAAGTAAAACTAGGTGAGTTCTAACGTTGGCCATCGTTAAAAAGCATACAAAATAAAGAGAAGTAATTAATACATTCATACACACTTTCCAAGAGTTACGAATTATCTAGTTTTCCATTTTTAATTATTCATGGTTCTCACAACCCTAGTTGTGGATTTAGCATCTCATATTTAGTGTAGATGCAGGAATCATGATATTGAATAACATAATTGAGCACTTAAACAAATGAATTTATGAACAAGAAATTTAACTCTTCAATAGAAATCACAACTACAAATCAAGAACACAAAATATTATTTCTCTGATATTCTTTCTTTCTAGAAATCCAAAAATCTGTAAACTCTTCCTAAACCTATGAAAACATACCAAAAAATAACCTAGAAACCTATTTATAATATTTGAAATACAAAGTCAAATAAAAATTGAAAAACTAGGTCGGCAAGCTCTACGGGCAGCTTCTACTGGCCGTATAATGTTTCACGGCCCGTAATTGGGGTTTTGTGCCCCTCTTCTACAAAACTGGAGTGGTCTTCTACGAGACCAATCGACAGGACATATAGGATTCTACGACTTGTGGAGGGTTTCGTCCGATGAACTTTCAACACTTCTCCACTTTCTGATCCTTAGGGTACAACCTCAACTCTATGACTCCTAGAATATTTTATGACTCGCCTGCATGTTCATAGAGTATTATTTAGAAATCTCCCCTTCACTAGAATTTGATACGAGACCACTTCTACAGCCTATGAAATCTTCCACGACCCGTAAAGGATTTTATGGATCATCAAAATATCCAATTTCAACACACTTGGCCCAAAAATCATGTCAACCCTGTAATCCTGCAAAATAATTTCTTCATTTATATTTTTTGTTACTACAAAGTCATTTATAAAATCAATTCCATTATTACAGATATGTGCTCTACGGAGTTTATAATTTATTTTATATTTTTGTCCTGTGGCCAAATACTCATACGTAATTTATCAAATATTTTGAGGAAATGAAAAATACATTAATTCCCCAATGGTTTTACAAATGGTGGATCCAATTTAAAGGAAATAAACAGGTATTGTCTCCATAATTTCTGATGTAGTATGAGAAGTTTCAGGTAGAACAAAATAAGACATTGATAAAGAGATTTACAAATTTGAGTAATATTGGGAATCAAATCTGCAACATAATTGAGACTCCCTAATAATCTTTGGAGTTGTGTTTTATCTACTAATTCATCTGGAAATTTAGACGAGCACTCTATGGAACCTGATTTTAAATATCTAGATAAGCTATGGGTTAGTTCAGAAAATTTCATAAAAAGACAATGGTATATACAAAATTATTCCTTAGATGAAAGAACAACTTTTAGGAAAAAGTGGTGTAAAGACATGAAAAGATTAAGATGTAATATAGAATCTTTAAATGGTTTGAATATACAAGAAAATTGGACGACCAACAAGAGTCATTAAATATGATTGTTAATAAATGGTATACTACTAGTAGCAAGGTAGTTGAATCTAAAATTCCTTCTTTAGAAGAAATTAGTCTACCCATAGAAGGTAGAATAGTCACCGCTACAAAAATTTGATTTTCTACTGTTTGTCTTGTGGACTCTGTTTTAATAACTTGGTTAACAGTGGTTGCATTAGTTACCTTTTGTCTATCATCGTCAGTGAGATAGTCATCCCACCAAGTTTTTATTGTGCCTATAAATCCTGCTATAACTAGCATAACATCTTGTTTATCCGATATATTTTTTATTTTATATGCTGCAATAGCCATACCCATTTCATGTAGTTTATTATATATTTGATGTTCCGCTAATCCATCAATATTCCATTCTGCTATTTCTCTTGGTTGCTGCAGGTACACGATGGTTCACCTATAAAATGTTTAGCTATAATATAAATTAAAGTAGGAGTAGCATCAGTTGAACTGTATAATTATCGAATTGTTGGTTGAAAAGTATATCTAGCACAAATTATTAGGTAGTAATGATCCATATAGTATCCAGTTTTCAAGATTTCTTGGGATGTTTCCCCCAATTCTGGATTGTGGGATTTTGATTCCTAACTAGATGTTTTAGTAACTGATTCTAAACTATTAAGTCTCTGCATAACCTCGTCAAGTCCATCTTTTACTTGGGATAATTTTAACTACATACTTTGTAGTGTTATTTCAATTTTTTGATAGTTGAATCTATTTAAGACATTTTTCATGTTGAAAGATTTGATAATAGTTTCATTATTAATTTATTTTTCTAAAATAATATCCTTTAATGCAGTCAAGTAATTTTTCTTAATTTCTAACTCCTTGATACGTTCAACCATATTGAAGAGTATTTATTTACTATCACGGGTTATAATATTTATGGTGTGGCTATTGCAGGTGCAAATTGTACTTCCGCACCCACAAGGGTCTGATAATCCACTATTATCAGAACTGTATGTTATGTTTATCTGTTCATCGTCGCTAATGTTTTCTTCGAGGAATGAGTTATTTTCAAGTTTGTTTATCCGATATATTTTTTATTTTATATGTTGTAATAGCCATACCCATTTCATGTAGCTTATTATATATTTGATTTTCTGCTAATTTATCAATATTCCATTCTGCTATCTCTCTTCTAGAGTGTGAAGTATGAGACAAAAATTCATTTTCTTCATACTGCATATCCGAAAAATAAGGTTTCTTATAATAATTTTTTCTAGTAGTATAACTAGCGCTTAACTTAATACTGTATATTTTATTTTCTCAGAATATTTGATAAATCACGTATGAGTATTTGGCCTTATATACGTAAAATTGTACTATGCTTCTTTATAATCATACCAATTATATGTATGAGGTCGTTGAACTAGACACACTCATGATCATAGAAATTGATGCGTCAAAAATGGCGCTAGAAATATTAACACTATTTATGATATTTTGATTTGTACCAGATTCCATTAATATTGGGTGGATAATTGTGATTGAAGAATTAATATTTTACCTATTTGAGTACTTTGGGTGGATAAATTAAGGCTAACGATATATAATTTATTGTATAACTTAATTATGTTATTATTATTTATTACTTTACTATTTTTCGTATGTGTTGGATTGTGTGATGTTGGAAGAGGATTATTATTATTTATTTAGCAGTACTACAAAGTAATCTGGCTAACGGTCTCTGGTCTCATTATTTCCCTGTAAAAATTTACATATTAAAAAAATCTGGGAGAGAAGTATCTTCTCCCTTTATAAACTCTATTTGAAAATCAAAGTTTGACAGTAAATCTTTCCAAATTAAATTCTTAAGTTTTTCTCCTATGGCAGAGAATAGTCGTGTAATACCTACGTCGAGGTACGTAGTGGGAATTAATCCTTCAATAATACAATTTTGGTCTGTGCCTGTATCAAATAGCACAATTTTATGAATAGTGTAATTTTTATTTATGACTACGGTGATAGGTATGTGATAGCTTTGTATTCTAACTACCGAAATCACATTAATTCCTAACTGAGTTAAATGTCCTCCAAGGGACTCAATTTCTTGGGATGTTTTCCCCAATTTTGGGTTGTAGGATTTTGATTCCTGACTAGATGTTTTAGTAATTGATTCTAAACTATTAAGTCTCTGCTTAACCTCTTCGAGTTCATCTTTTACTTGGGATAATTCTAACTGCATACTTTGTAGTGTTATTTCAGTTTTTTGATAATTGAATCTATTTAAGAATTTTTATTAAGAGTTGACTACAAGGAAACCAAAGATTTTTTTACAAAAGGATGTTAAGAATTTAATTTCCAAACAAATATTTGCCAGATGTGAGTTATTGAGTATGTTATAAGGTAATTGAGGATGTATATTGATTCATGAGTAAATGGTTTGATATGTTATTATTGTGACAGATATGTGAATATGGTTATGCCAAATTCTGCGTAGATGGTGATCTTAAAGATAAATTGGGTTGAATTCTTGAGATATGAGGTACTTTTAACATTACCATGATATTGTGAGACTTATTATAACCTTGAAAGGGCTTTGTGAAACTAGGTGTTATTTGAGACCATATTTTGTTACTTGCAGAGTCTAAATTTGATGAAAATTGTTCGATGATGAGAAAGAGGTGTTAAGATGGCTTATTAATGGACTTGTGTTACTAGTTGCTGGACTTGACCTAGCCTTGTGATGCAATGATTGTTCCCCATGTTTATCACTAACTTGTGATCCATCTCTTATATATTGTTGCATTGGTATGCACATATTTTACTCTGCTGTTGCATTGAGATGCATATATCTTACTCTGATGTTGCATTGGGATGCACATGTCTTACTCTGATGTTGCATTGGTATGCACATTTCTTACTCTACTATTGCATTGGTATGCACTTATCTTATTTTTTTGTGGCATTGGTATGTACCCTATATATCTATATATGTTAGCATTGACATGCACATATCATATGTTGTACTATCTGAGGCGTGCGATATCTTGAAATACTTTAGTTTATAGTCTGCGATGCCTTAACTTATTGAGTACATGGCCTGCGATGCCCCTGAGTTCTATCTGGTAACTTCAGCTCGATAGATGTGTACATTAGCCCTGCGACAATCGTGATTCCATATCATTGATGGCTTGCGATGCCATTGCATCCATACACTTCATATGTATTGTATCATGGATAGTTTTCTATATTTATCATTATTTTGTTCATGTGGTAGATCATATAAGGTTTACTATACATTTATAGTGTGTACTAACCTTTTTGGATGCAGGTATAGAATTCTTTGTTATTACATTCTTGTTTGATTTCTCTTACCCAGTTGGTTGAACCTACTGGGTACATTTTGGTGTTCTCACCCCTACTTTGTTTTCTCTTTGCAGATCGAGCACAGGGACTCACACAGGGTAGTTGACTCACTCTTGTTGAGCCTTTTCTGCATCCATCCAGATCTTACCGATGAGGCTCATGACTTCGAGTCGTTGTGGATCCTTGGAATTATCTTTACTACTTTCCTCTAGATTTGTATCAGATACTATGAGACAATCTTATATTTCAGTTAGAGATAGTTTTATTTACTATTCCACACTATTATGGATGCTCTTGTATTCATGAATCTAGATTTCTGGATATTGGATGTTATGTTGTATTGGTTTCCACTTTATTTCATTCTTCTTTAGTCGTGATCCATATTGGATCATGACACGTTTGGTATCCGAGCTTTAGTTATTTGGGCTCGTGATTCAAGAGTAGTGTGTCTATAATGTCGCCCAAGCTATACCTCCATTTTGAAGGTTAAAGCGATCGTTGTCAAGATATATAACCTAAGAAAGGTTAAGGTCGAACCTACAGGGAATATGGCTGACTTCCGATGAATTCAAATCAAAATGGGGGTGATTAACCTACTTATCTCCTGAAAGGGGGGAGGGTTTGTAATTGCAAGAAAAGTAAACCAAGACTAGTGCAAGTATTGTGAAATCAGTAGAAGAGCTAACTAGGGTGATGTGTTCCCCATGATTCCCTAACTCAGTATTACTAGATAATTGCAATCTTTTCCACTGTGTAGATGCGGAACGGTAAGTTAAGTTCACCAAATCATTTATTCCAGTTGAGAGGTAAATTTCACTACGGGATTTGATCCATCTCTGTAGTGTGACATTACTAACACTTACCTATTGTCCCAGTACAACCTTCCCTTGATCTAGTTTGGTTGATTAGATGAGAAAACATCAATCGAATCCTGTTAATTATTCCCTTTTCCTATTCATTACCTCCTTGATCCGACAAATAACACTAGGTGAGTTCTAACGTTAGTCATCGTTAAAAAGCATACAAAATAAAGAGAAGTAATTAATATATTCATACACACTTTCCAAGAGTTATGAATATTCGATTTTACTTTTTTAGTTCTTCATGGTTCCCACAACCCTAGTTGTGGATTTAGCTTCTTATATATAGTGCATATGCAGGAATCATGACATAGAATAAAATAATTGAGTACTTACACGAATAAATTTATGAACAAGGAATTTAACTCTTCAATAAAAATCATAACTAAGAATCAAGAACACAAAATATTATTTCTCTGATGTTCTTTCTCTCTAGAAATCCAAAAATATGTACACTCTTCCTAAACTTTTGAAAACTTACCAAAAAATAACCTAGAAACCTATTTATAATGTTTGAAATACAAAGTCAAATCAAAATTTGAAAATTAGGTCGGCAAGCTCTACGAGCAACTTCTATGGGTCGTATAATGTTTCACTGCCCGCAATCGGGGTTTTGTGCTCCTCTTCTATAAAATTGGAGTGGTCTTCTATGAGACCCATCTAGAGGACGTATAGGATTCTACGTCCTGTGGAGGGTTTCGTTTGATGAACTTTCAGCACTTCTCCACTTTTTTATCCTCAGGGTACGACCTCAACTCTATGACTCGTAAAATATTTTACGACTCGTCTTCATGTTCATAGAGTCTTATTTAGAAATCTCCCCTTCACTGGAATTTGCTACGGGACCGCTTCTACGACCCATGAAATCTTCCACAATCCGTAAAGGATTTTGTGGATCATCAAAATCTGCAATTTCAACACACTTGGCTAAAAAATTATGCCAACCCCATAATCCTGCAAAACAAATATATAAACACATCAAATCTACTAACATCGCTTTTAAAACACATAAAATTCTAAGTTTTAAGCATCAAAAGTGTTGTATTTCGACAACACATCAACACCCTCAACTTAAAATTGTGGCTTGTCTTCTAGCGACGGACTCAATCTACATAAGCAGTATAACAACACACATATCTTATTTTAATGGCACACATCATATCAAACTCAAGCACAAATACCCACACCACTTATAAATGCATATCAGATAGTTCTCAAGCAAACCAATGCAGATTAATACATTCAACCAAGCAACTATGAAAAGCGATGTAATCTACGATAATGTCACAACCCAAAATGAATCGCAACTAAAGAAAAATGAAATAAAGCGAAAATACATTCATATAGTATAAGAAACCTCCCAAAATCTGGAGTCATGAGTACACGAACATCTAAGTACAGTACTAAATAATAAAATACAATTGTCTAAAAAAAATTACAAGATTGTCTCATAATTTTTAATGCATAGTCTGAAAGATAGAAATAAAAAGGAATCCCAAAAATCTACGGCGACTCGAACTCTGAGCCTCACCATAGAGATTCGGATGATATCAAAATACTTGGATGGAGTGATCAACTACCCTGTCCTTAACCCTGTGTACGATCTACAGGGAGGAAAAAAAATAGAGGTGAGTACACTGAAATGTACCCAATAGGTTCGACCGAACGAGTAAGAGAAATTAAACAAGTATGTAATAACGAAGAATCCTAACACCTGCATCACAAGATTAGTACATAATAACATAACCGAAGATAATGATAAATATAGCAATAAACAATGATGCAATACATATGAAGTGCATGGATGTAATGGCGTTGCAATCCATGAATGAGGTGGAATCACGACCATCATAGGGTTGATGTACAAATCTATCGAGCCGAAGCTACTAGATAGAACCCGGGGGTGTTGAAGGTCATGTACTCAAATAAGTCAGGGTGTCGCAAGCCTCAAATAGTACAGGTACAATATATGATGTGTGCATATTAATACCAACATATATATGTAAGGTGTGTGTATACCAATGCCACAATAGAGTAGGATGTGTGCATACCAATGCAACAATAGAGTAAGATATGTGCATACCAATATAATAATAGAGTAAGATATATGCATATCAATGCAACAATAAAGTAAGATGTGTGCATACCAATGGAAAAATAGAGTAAGATATGTGCATACCAATACAACAATAGAATAAGATATGTGCATACCAATGTAACAATAGAGTAAGATAGGAGATGTATCATAAGTAATGATAAACAAGGACAATGGTCATAGTATCACAAAGGCTAGATCAAGACCATCAACTAATATCACAAATCCATCAATAAGCCATATTGGTATCCCTTTCTCATCAATGATCAATTCCTAAAAGATCTAGACTCGGCAAGTCACAAAATATGCTTTCAAATCCCATAATAGGTCATGAATAACACTAAGTTTCCACGAATCCCTTTCAAGGGTATAACAAGTCTCATATTATCATGGAAATGACCAAAGTGCCTCATATCTCAAATATTAAACTCAATGTATTGATAAGATCACAATCTACTCAAATTTTGACATAAATGGACCCATATATCCATCACAACACTAACATTACAAGCATTTACTCAAAAATCAACCTACATCTTCAATTACTACATGACATCCTTAGTAACTCAAATCCGATCACAAAAAGGTTAGTCGAACCTATCTCAATGCCAAAACTACACTCAGACAAGCTTTCAATCAACTCAAACCTCCAAAAAATCCTCAAATCGATCAATTACGATTAAAATTAGGTACTACGCAACAAGAGGACCATTTTAATACCCATATTGGTATAGTTTAGGCTTACGGGAAAAATGGTTAATTTTAGGGATAAATTTTAAAGTTCCCAAATCTAAAAATTGACTTTAAAATTGAGTTCTACACAAAAAATGGAGTTCATGGGTGAAAATCCCTAAAATCAAGCTTAAATTGAAGGAGAAATTAACATTCAAAGTTTGAAATTTATTGTCTAAAAATCCTCAATTTTGGACATTGCAAATCATGCCTAAGAAAGTCCACCTCTTTCAATCAAAACTCACACTTGCTAAACTTTGCATATAATTGCTCGTCCCTCAAAGTTTGAAGTACTATCCTCAAATGGTTTTTAGGAGCTTCCTCACTCCTAGAATAAACCAATATGTCACCAATAAACACCACCACAAAAATATTGAGGTAGGGCTTAAAGACCCAATTAATCAAGTCCATGAACACCGTCGGATCATTGGTCAACCAAAAGGAAATGAATAGGAATTCAAAGAGACCATACCTTTTCTGAAAAGTCATCTTTGGAATGTCACACTCCCTTACCCTCAATTGATGATAGCCAATCGGAAATCAATTTTATAAAAATGATTAGCCCCTTGCAATTGGTCAAACAAGTCATTTATCCTCGGAATTAGATATTTATTCTTTATGGTAACCTTGTTCAATTGTCAATAGTCGATACATATCCAAAGTGACATATCCTTCTTCCTTAAAAATAATACTAGAGCACCTCATAGAGACCTACTAGGCATAATGAAACCCTTTTCCAACAAGACCTTAAATTGTTGCTTTAACTCCTTCACTCTATCGGGGCTATACAATAAGGATGAATGAAAATAGATTGAGTATTAAAAAGAATATCTATGTCAATATCTATTTCTCTTTTGGGTGAAATATCAAGTAGGTCTTTGGGAGAGACATCGAGGAACTCATTGACAATGGGAACTGACTCAGGAGAAGGGACCTCGAAAGTGGCATCCCTAACCCTTACAATATGATAGACACATCCTTTAGAAATTATCTTACATGTTTTAAGATAGGAAATGAATCGACCTTTACACATCGAATCACTACTCTTTCACTTAAGAATAGGCTCATTCGAGAATTGAAATTTGACTCTACGGGTTCTACAATCAATGGAGACATTAAAGGCATGCAACCAATCCATTCAAAGAATTACATCAAAATCGACCATAGAAAGTTCAACAAGATCACAAGGAATAACTTTGCGTAAAAGAGACACCACCAATTTTGATAGACTCTTTTTGCTATAATCGACTCACCAATGGAAATATACACTGAAAAAGGCTAAAATATGACTTGGGGACATACATTGAACCTATTTACAAGAAAAGGCGTGACAAAAGACAAGTTGGAACCTAAATCCAATAATGCATACACATCAAAATTAAAAATCTTTGATATATCGGCAACAATATTGAGAGCCTTTTCAACTTCTTGCCTTGCATGAAGAGCATAGAAGTAGTTGATGCATTGGCCTCCACCCTGAGCTTGTCCACCTTGCACCCCTTGGCCTTAGGGCCTAACACCATCTCCCTACAATAGTTAGCATGATGAATGAGCTTACCCCACCTATAACATGCATCGAAACTAGCCAAACACTCACTATGGTGACTTCTTCCACACTTCTTACACCTTAGAGTAGCTTGGACACTTGTATGCCTTTGTGCCTTGGGGAAGGGCCCCTTGCCTTGTTGAACCTTGGAGCCATATTATTGGAAGAGCTATTTCCTGATTGCTTTTGCCCACCATGGAACTTGCTATTGCCACCATTTCTGGACCTTTAGTGGGAAAACCTGCTACCATCAATTTGAGCCCTATTGGACTCCCTAGCTCACTCCTTCAACTTCTCATCTTCATTTTTCTCCATGTAGGTTATAAGTCAAGAGATGACCATCTCTTTCACCAATATAGGAATCTTGCACTGCTTAGATACTAAGTTAGAAACACTAGAGACAAACTTGCTCATCCTTTCCCTTAGATCGGCGATAATGAACAGTGTATATCTAGACAACTTGGTAAAATTGAGGGCATACCCTCTCATTCTCATGTTCCCTTGATGAAGGTTGATAAACTCTAAGATCTTGGCCTCTCTTAGCTCTAATGGGATCAACCGATCTAGGAAGGTGATCTTGAATTTCTCATACTCAATAAGACCCACATATTCACCTCTCTCCATCAAATATTGGTCATACTACACCTTGGCCACACTTTTAAATTGGTAGAACACAAGCTCAGCCTTCTCATTTGAAGGCACCCCTATAATTGTCACAATCTTATAGGCCTCATCAATGAACTTTTGAGGGTCTTCATTTTAGAGCCATAAAATTCAAGTGGATTAGTACTCATAAAGTCTTAGACCCTAGTAGCCAGAGTATGCACTTGTGGAGGAAAAACAACACTTTGTATCACGACCCGAACATGTTCCCTTGACGAAGGTTGATAAACTTTAGGATCTTGGCCACACTGTTAAATTGGTATAACACAAGCTCAACCTTCTCATTTGAAGGCACCCCTATAATTGTCACAATCTTATAGGACTCATCAATGAACTCTTGAGGGTCTTCATTTTAGAGCCATGAAATTCAAGTGGATTAGTACTCATGAAGTCTTAGACCCTAGTAGCCAGAGTACGCACTTGTGAAGGAAGAGCAACACCTTGTGTAACAACCCGAGCCTAGGGCCTAGCCGTGACACCGCAAATGTGACACCCGAATGCATCCCATCTAAGCCTCGTGTTCATATCAAAAGCATTCATAAGTTAAAATAAGCATTCATAAGAGAATAAGAAATCAGAAATATATAATTGAAAAGAAAAGTAATAGTTCCTATAGGGAACGCACATCCATCCATAGTCTAAAGCACGCCTCAACATCATAAATCTTGGCGGGGACTAGCATATAGCTCATTAGCTCACCCTCAAGATGTACATCAAGAAATAAAAGATAAAGTCTCAACATAAAAGAAAACGTCATAAGGCTCGTTCCCCAAGCATGGGAACTCACCAATAAATCTTCAAGCCCAATGTTCGGAACTAGCCACGAAATAGAATTGCCTCTTCGTTATTCGCCCCTACATGATTGAGTCATGTAGATAAAGAAGCATGTGTTAGCACATAGAATACACTAAGTATGTACGTATGCCATGAAATAAAGGACATCACATAATATCAATATGTATAATCTTCATCAATAGAATAAGGAACAATATGTATGAGCATGCATGTTTAAAATCATATAAATGAGCATCATAAAAATCTATTTATCATCATTATATACGTAAGTGGGAATAAGACCATAACCAACATTCATAAGACCATGTGGACTATTACATGGAATCTTGATGTTCACTCTCATCGAGTTAAAAGGAGTCTACTTTGCCAAGATAAACTCTATTTTCACCCTATAGGTTCTATCCTAGCACGGTGAGAACCATCATATTTACCCCACCTTTTAGGCTTTATCCTAGCATGGTGAGTGTCCATTAAAAATTTATATGGATCCATTAGCACACTTTTAAGGCATAAAAACATAAACACCATCCCTATGGTGGCATATAGTTATGAGACTATGGTATCTACCAAATTCCTCTTGATGCTAAGTCATATTTAACAAAATACTCTAAATCATGCATATATATATAAATTTCAACATAGTTCATACTTTATTAAAATCATGCTTTCATAATTCATAAATAGTTATCTTAGTTTTCATGAAAATATCATATCATAAGAATAGTCCATCTTACTTGCTTCAATCATAGTGTGGGTAGACATTTCCAGCTTAACTTCATCATCATAAACATTTAGGGTTTTCATCACTCTCTTTGTCATAGCTTCATCATTGTCATTATCATAGCATTATCATTGTCATGAAATATGCTTTTACATACTTGAAATCATAATCGTGAAACTTCATAGCTTTATCATAAGAGACTAGGGCTAAGTGTGGGCTCATGAGCAATTGAGTCAAAATCATGCAATTGAATAGAATTTGTAGAGAAAACATGCAATAAAGTCAATTTGGATCATTAGTAAAAGAACCTATATCAAATCGTTAAGCCCTAATCATGCATACTTTAAAACCATATACTTTTGCTTGAAAATCATATACATCATAAAATTAATCATAATTCATGCGTAAGTTGTCTTAATCGTCATGTAGAAATCATAATCTATGCATTAGGAATCATAGCTTAAAAGCTCATAAGAAATCATCATACACTTTGATAAAAAGAAGGTTTGCGATTGGGCTTCATGGATGAAACTAATCCATGAATGAAGCCCTACATACCTCAAGTAGAATCCCTAGAATTGAGGTGAGAAATCTGGAAAATTCCTTAATCAACCTTCAGTTGTAGATTAAATGGAACCCTTGACTTAGAGAGAGAAATATTGAAAATCCTTAAGAGAAATTGGAGAATTAAAGTCCTTGAATGACTTAGGATAGATCTTATAGGTACTAGGTCGGTTAGGGTAGTTAAGTGGACCAAAATGGTGTAGTTTGGGACTTAGGAGGGTTGGAAAAGTCAAAAACACCATTCAATAAAAACTACTGAAGTCATCCACGAGACCCCTCTTACGGGCTATGGAATAGCGTACGACTCATAAAGAGTCTCATAGACTAGGGTGTCACAAAAGTTAAGCTACTGAAATTGTTGCTTCTAATCCACGAGTACACAAATGGCTTGTAGAAACACATACGGGTCATAGAGTCCTTGGTAGGGTAAGTCCATACTTAGAAAATATTTGAGTTTCTCTAGGGGTCTTTCTACAAGACTACTCTATGGGTCGTAGAAAATTCCACGGCTCATCTGTTACATCGTAAGTCGACTTCGAATGACTCTTTAATTTTCCATCTTTTCCCAGAAGTTTCCACGAGGTAACCTACGACCCATGGTTTACTTTATGAGTGGTAGATCAATCTATGGCTTGTAGGTGGGGGTTTTCATCTTGGTTACACCCCTAAACTTCAGAAACTTGAAACTTGACCCTCATTCTACGAACCCTCATTTATGACCTATAGTTCCTTTTTCTATGAGACCATAATTATTTATTCAGTGTGCAAAATCTGTAAACTAAGAATGGGAGAATGACATACCTCTTAATTTTTCCTCCATATTGAGTATAACATTAAAATCTCCACCCACAATCCATAGAAAGTTATTTTCTTCTGCCAGACCTTCAAAATCATCCCATAACTTAAATCTTTCCAAAGCATTACATCCAACATAGACTACAATTATATGGAACATTGTATTAATATAAGTGAATCTGAGGATCTTCTGTTGATAATTATCTGACTAAACATGTCCTGACCAATTCTATTTAATAAAAAATCTTAGAGGAAGAATTAACTGCTGCATTTTTAAATCCTAGTTTTCTTCTATATTTGTGGATCTCCTCTGGATCTTAGAAAGCTTCTAAAAGAGCTATGAATGAAAATGATATCTCCCATTTAGATCTATTAATCTTTCAAAAGAATTTTGAGAGTTAACATATCTTATGTTTCAAAATAAATCATTGATAATAATTATCCTCCCTCTCCTTGCTTTGACCTGAAGTGGCAACATTGACCGATCTATTCCTTTTATAATCACTCTACAATTCAACAATTTGTCTTGGAGATAATTTCCCAACTTTGCCAGCACTTCATATATTCAGCTCCAGATCTTCATCTTCATTCACTTATTGGCACCTTTGTTTCTGGAGTGGAGTTAGGTCATGCATATCTGGAATACCCTTTTCCTCATGAAGTGACTCCAAAATGAATAAAGAATTAGGATCCTTTTGTTACTCATTTTCTACATTCCTATTAGGCTCCCACAAAGTTATTGCTCTAAGGTCTTCTCAATTGAGTCTATACAATGTTTATGTTTCTTTTTCTTAGCTACTTTCTTTGTTGAATATTCCCTCTGAATTAGTTGTTTGAAAGATTCTTTTACCCATTCCTTTGTAGTTGTCTGTTTTGTTGTCACATTCACTCCCTCATCATTTAAACCATTATCATGCGCATCTCCAGTGACATTTCTATCATTCAAAGCATCAACTTTGTTTATTGTGTTGATCTCTTCACTATGTGTCCTCTCCTTTGTCATATGCTTTAGATTTCATGTTTGCTATTGACCAATTTGTCTTCTTCCATCTTGATTTCTTTTATTATTTTGAAATCATAACTTATCCTTTTCTTCCTCTTTGTTGATCTCCTTTTCCTTAGCTTTACTACTAGCATAATTTTCTTTATCGATATCAACCCCCTTCTTTTCCTCCATCTTCTTGTCATATAATCCAAGATGCAAAATATAACATTCTTGTTCATTATGACCCTGCAATATGTAATTTGCACAATACTTGAGAAAAGTCTATTTTATTCTTATTCAATTTTCAACTACCATCACATTTGATTTCTTGACCCCAAATATTTATCCTTTTTGGGAACTTCCTAATAGATCCATTTCTAATTTAATCCTAGCACAACTAGTCTTGCTTGATTCTTTGTCGCCATGACAACTTAAAGAGATTTTCCAACTGCAGCAACTAGAGAGAATATTGCTTCTTTCACAAAAACATTTGGAGATTATGATGGAAACGAGATCCAAGTAATAGTTGTAGTAGTTTTCTCCTCTGGATCAAACATTGGATCCCACATAAGGGTTCTCATTGAACAAGGTCATTGTTGTGATTCAAGTAAAAGGTTGACTTAGATAATAGAGTAACGTAATCCTCCATAATTGTTTCCCTAATAAAGACATGATGATTTCCCAATACTCCAATATTACACTCACCCTTGAGCTCATATTGTGTCGGGATCATCTTTCTCAATTCCTTAATTTCTGGCATCCCATAAGAAAACTTACCAATAACAACATATTGAAGGTTTTCTTTGTAGATTATCTGCATTACTTTCTCTTCTTCCCATATAATCCGTGGCTCTTCATGTAAATACGAAATGGCCTCATTGAGATTGACTTGGACACCACATTTGTGCTATTTCTCAAACCTGAAGTGTAGTCTTTCTTTAGATCTTAGTTTAGGGTAGTCTCAGGAGGAGGTTGGTTTTCTTAGGGCAATCTCAGGAGAAGGCTTGTTTGCTGACAAGGTAGCCATAGCCACCGACGATGACAAGCGACAAAGGTTCTAGATTTTGACGGCTAGGTTTTTCCCCAAAATACAGAGTCTCATATAAACTAGGGTTATTTAGTGTAACACTTTTTCTGTCCCGAAAGTCAATTTAAAAGAAAAATTATATAATTATATATTTTTATATTTAATAGTAATTAAATTTTAAAATAACTATTTTATCCTAAATAGTTGTTTGGCCATAATTTTTTTATATAAAAAAAATCACTTTTTTTGAAATTTTTGAAGTTGTAGTTAGAGTTGGAGTTATGTTTAATGACCATACTTTTGCAAAGAATATATATTAATTTAAATACATTTTTTCTAAATATGATTTATACCCTTAATTTCTAAAAACTAGAAAAAATACTCAACTTAACTAATCTACTTGAAATATACAATTGAATTTATACTAAAAGAGGATATCTCAAATAAATAATCACATAATATCATAGATTAGATCCCATATATGAGCTATTCCATTCTATTGAAAATATTTTTCTTCACTTTATTTAAAATTTTGAAAGTTGCATTTGGTTATAATTTTTGCAAGTAATATTTGACTATTTGAGTGTACTTTTTCTTAAAAAAACATGAAACGTAATTTAAATGGAGTTATTTTAAAAAAAAATAAAATTTTAAGAATTTTTTTAAAAAAAATATAATAAAAGTGAAAAAAATAAAATTAAAAATAAAGTTTTAGATATTTTTCAAATTTTAAATACAACTTCAACGTCAAATGTTATTCAGTGAATAAAGTGAAATAACTTTTTAGAAAAAAGTTAAAAATTGTCATGGCCAACGGAACAAAAATAAATACTAATAATTATCCCATTTAATGTTTATTATAAATATAAATAAAATATATAGTACTAATATTATTTCAAAAACATTGTTCTACAAAAAGTCATCATCAATACGTATAAACTCGACCTTAAATCCCTTTCTTTTGTTAATCAAAATGTCCATTTATTAATTAGTATAAACTCGACCTTAAATCCCTTTCTTTTGTTAATCAAAATGTCCATTTATTAATTATTATAATTATAATTATAATTATAATATAATATAATATATAATATATATATTACAACAACTTAGCTCAGTGGAACACCAGCAACATTGATCAGAAGCAGCTAAACCCCCAACAGCATTCTTGTTGAGGAAAATTCGTTCAGCTCTAGTCCGTTTCTAATTCATCCAAATTAAGGAAAATTCGAGATTCCAAGTTGCCAGAATTGACGATTTTCTTCAAGTTGAGCTATTAAATTCCTCAAAAACGCGTTGATTCTTGGGTTGGTGGAATCAATTAGGTTCTCTATTTGAGCTTATCTTCTTGGTCTTGGTCTTCTCTTTTTTGTTCGTTTCTCTGTGTGCTCAAGAGCATCATTCTTGTGGTCAAAAGGGAAAGAACATCAGGTTTGAAGTTTTTGATCGGTGAGATTATTTTATTTGCTTTTATGGCTCTTTCTTTTTTGCTTTCCCCCACTTCAATTGCTTTGTTTCGGTGTAATTAACGTGCCCTAGTTCTGTTATCGAAATGGGTTTCCGCAATTATCTGTGATTTTCATTTTGCTGCAAATTTTGGGCGGAGCAAGTTCAAGCCCACATTGGAAAGTAGAAGGTATAGAGGCTTTAGAGGATGGTTAGAGTAGTAGTTGATTGTTAATGGAGATTAGGGTGGAACGGGAGGTGGATCGAGGATTTGAAGCTCAGGGGGTTCTACATTCGGATCTTTGTAAGTTACTGGGTTTTAAATTAATATTCTATTCATATTCAATGAACTTTTTAAGAGAAATACTGAATTTGAATCAAATCTAACATTCTCACTCTACCCCCGGGTGGATCCCATGGCCCTGGCCGCTTGATATAAGGAAGTGTTAGAAGGAAATTTCTCACATAGTAATAAAGTTTCATTCTTTATGATAAACCTGCTCTTAGATTTCTCACATAGTAATAAAGTTTCATTCTTTATGATAAACCTGCTCTTAGATTTCCACTTGCCTTTCCGGCGTACAATGTTTCAAGTCTCAAACATATCCATCTTTTTCTTAAGTCTTTTTGAAGATAGAGTTTTGTTCAGACAGTATAAAGCTACAGTTAGATAATAATGTGAACCTAAATGAGCCTATGTCGTCCCTAAGAATGGGGGAGTAGTTGTGGCATAGGACTGACGATTTGCGATTTCTTATCGAAATACCAGTTACAACACTCAGGTAAGCGCAAATGCTCAGTCTTGGTGGGCAGGATTATTGGGAACTTGTGCTTGTTTTTTTGAAGCTGTTTGCCCGGTGGATAAGTTGTCCCAAACAATATAGTTACTTAAAAGAAAAGTGACCACATTATCATAGAAACATCCTGAAAATTGGGTTAGAGAAGGAAGGATATTGAACTTGATAATAATATTTGTAGAGAACGAAATATGAGTGCCAAGTGTTGCCTAAATACTTGTAGAGAATCAGTCAGCTGTAGTGCGGGATGGGGGATTGCTGAATATATGCTTGACTCTAACTTACTAGAAGTATTTTCCATTATGATAAAGTAGCACACTAGTTCTCCGTAGAATATGGAATAGGAATTCTTAATTTTGGGCTTCAGATGAAATCTGATTTCCCTTCGCGATAAGTGTGTAGGCTATATTGAATTTAAAGCTTGTGTCTCTAACCAAAATAAAGCGACTAGATAGAAGATTTAAATTAGAGAGTCTTGAAATCTCATACTTATGCTCACATGGAATACAAGTTGCTAACCTGGAAAAAGAGTTCTAAGGAAACAAGGCCGCATTTGTGTTTAACAGACAGTATGGCCTGGGTCTGTTTTGAACGGAAAAGACAGCATTTTTCCAGAATAAAAAATAGATGTTTATAAAATTTGTATTTTCTTGTGCAAAAGAAGTGTCGTGAAAAAATTGGAACAATATATGGATTTCTGGAGGAGATAGGTGATATATAGGTGATCTGTTTTTTACAGTAGCTAGTCTGTTGTACTTGTACCATCTTGGTACCTTTAGTATTAAAATCACATCTTGTCAAAAAAAAAAAAAACCCCATGTAAGTGTAATAAAAACATCCTTAATCTCAATCGTCAACATTGTCTCTATATATATTCTTTGTTTTCATTGTATTATGTATTTTAGCTTAGTATGCATTGATCTCAAAAGATTTTTAGGTCCTATGGGATAATTTGCTCCATGTGATTTTAGATCAACCTCATCCTGTTTTAACACTGTCAATCATTGTATATTTGTGCCTACTGATCTGTGCATCTAGAGGTTAGACATGGACTGACTTGGGGAACCTTCTTTTATTTTATTTTCTCTGTGTACTACTTGCACCATCTGTTGGCTGTGATTATTTTTAATGGTCCAATCTTGTTTGGTCATATATTCATCTTATTATTAACATTTCCACCATATATTAGGAGTTAGAGGCGACATTAACTTTTATATAACATTATTCACCTCATGGTTGTTCTATGGAACTTACCTTTCACTTTGTTAAGTATCTCCTCATCACAAAGAACACCCTTGCGCTCTTCCATTTTAGCCTGTTACATTGGTGATATTCAGAATTGCAGCATCTATAGGGGTATCAAGCTGCCAAGCCCTGCTATGAAAGTTTGAGAGAGTGGAGATGAGGATTAGGAGGGTTTTTATTAGTGAGAATCAATTTGTACTCATGCCAGGACATTCAACCAAGGAAGCCATACATTTCGTAACATGATTGATGGAGCAACATAGGGAGAGGAAGAGGGACTTGCATATTGTGTTTACTGACCTAGAAAAATCTTACGACAGTCCATAGGAAGGGTTCTATTGAGATGATTGGAGGCTAAAGGGGTACTTGTAGCTTACAATCGGGGCGAGTAAAGATATGTACGGTGGAGCAAAGACGCGAATAAGGACAGTGAGAGGAGGCTCAAAGCACTTCCCAATCGGAGTTAATTATAGATTGAATGTTTGGAGACAGACCCTGAAGTCTAAAGGGTTCAATTGAGTAGGACTAAGCCTGAATATTTGGAGTGCAAGTTTAGTGATGTTACTCATGCAACAGAGGTGAAAGCGAGGATTGATACACAAGCCATCTCCAAAAGAGGAAGTTTAAGGTATTTAGGGTCAATAATCCAAGGAAATTGGGAGAATGATGAGAACGTTACACATTTTATTGGAGTGGGTTGATGAAATGCGGACTTGCTTCTGGTGTGTTGTGTGATAAGATTGTGTCACCAAGCCTTAAAGGTAAGTTTTATATAGTGGTGGTCACACCAATTATGTTGTATTTTGCAAAATGTTGGTTGGTCAAGAACTTGCATGTCCAAAATATGAAAGTAGTGAAAATAAGGATGTTGAGATGAAAATATGTGCATACTAGGATAGATAAGATTAGGATGAAGATATTTGGAACAAGGTGGGATTTACCTCTGTGGTGGACAAGATGAGGAAGATGAGTTTGAGATGTTTCGGGCATGTAAAAGGGGGCACAAACACTCTAGTGAGGAGGTATGAGAGGTTGACTGTAGTAGGTATGAGGAGAGATAAAGGTGGGTAAGAGAAACACTTAGGAAATGTAGTAAGACATGACATGGCACACTTGTAGCTTAATGTGGACGCGACCTTAGATGGGAAGATTTGGGGTTGAGAATTATGTTAGAAGGTTAAAAGGTAGTCAACCGTTATCTAGCTTCCTTATCCGTATTATTTTTATTACTATTCTACTATGTTATTCTTTTATTTATCGTCTCTTTGGCTTCAATTATCATAGTATTTGTTGTTGCTACTGGTTCCTTCTCTACTGTGTTTTGTATGGATTCTTCACTATTTTATATTTTTTACATACTAGATTCTCAATATGTTTTACTTTGAGCCAAGGACCTAGCAAAATCAGCCTCTCTACTTCTCAAGGTAGATGTAAGATTGCCTACACACTACATGACTCCACTTGTGGGATTATACTGGGTATGTTATTGGCGTACATCTTCATCATACCAGGCCATTCTCTTGGTGCAAACCTTAAGTTGTTGGAAACTCCATGTTTTCCCTCACTCTTTATGGTTGCGATCTTCTATTTACACGTCCTAAATGACATTTATAGTATGACTTTTTTTTTTCTTTTGACAATGGTAACATTTTTATTTAGGTCAGTACTTAGGTAGTATTGAAAAACCATATTTTACAACTAAGAAGGAAAGAAGCACAATCTTTCCCAAGACTAAAATCTAGATGGACCATAAAACATCTATGTTGATTGACTCAGTCTCTCTGGAATAGACATTTGTACACCATATTTACAGATAGCATGACTTTTTCTTATTATCCTTCTCCAAAATTTCTCATTGTATGGGTCATAAAAGTTTAGTATAACGATAGCATTCAACTTTCACTTGTTAGGGAGAGGGACAGGTTAAAGGAAAGATGTGAGTTTGTAGACACAATTGTGTAGGAAATACATGACAATGAGACCTTAATCAAGGGAGCAAAAATTAATCAAATAGGAAGGAGATAATGGAATGGACAGAAAGGGAATTCTCAAGGGAAGAAGTTTGGAAAGGAGTTAAGATTGTGCTGGAAATAAAGCTCCAAGATCAGAAGACTTCACGTTGGTGTTCTTCTGAAAATGTTAGCCCAAGTTTAATGGTGACATTATGGAGAAAGGATGATCTTCTCATGAAATTGGGAGGTTGGTTAAAGGTTTCAAAGCTTTGTTGGCCTCAATCATATTGAAGGACCAATATCAAATATAAAAAATAAGAGACCCATTAGTATAGTAAAAAGTATCTGCAAGATTATTTCTAAGATGCTTAGCATTAGACTAAAGAAGGTTGGACAAGACACTATCGACATTCCATATGCATTCATGGAAGGTCTTAAGAACCATTGTAAATAGTGTTAATAGACTTCAGTAAGATTCTGGATAAGTGAATGTGATGTACAAAAATTGGAGTTAATTAGAATCCGTCACAATCAGGGATATCTAGGATCAATAGGACACTTTAATTCCTGTAACTATGTATTCATCTATTTTATGATGCGTACAAAATATTAAACTTTCAAAGGTTAAAGGGAATAATCAAGGTAAAACATTCCTGAAACCCATCCTTCTTTTTTCCACATCATTTTTTTCTCTTCCTTTTTGTGAAAGGATGGAAAAATCTATAAAACTGCGGTTGTAGCTAGTAAAATGGTGGATTCTAGAAAAAATCTAAAATGGTGGATTCCCTCCAATCCTTTTCTTTTCCGACCTTTCTTTCCTTGTCAATTGCGTGGGGGACCATACCATTTATTTTGCTGTAGGATTAAATCTTTCGATTTCACCAGAGTAGTTTCTAGCGCTGAAACATGCTATGAGTGGGTAGAACGAGGCCGTAACATGATAACCAGGATGAGTATTGGTCAAAAGATGATGGAGTGACTAACTTTCGCCCTTAAAGAAGCATCGAAAGGGCAGGAGAACTCAGTACACAGATGGAAGCTTCAGGATCAGTTCACGGAGTTCTTCTGTTCAAGGAATTACATCAAATATGGTCGTTATGTTAGCATTTTAAATGTGCAGGGTAAAAGAAGAGCCTTCATTATTATTCCCGAGTGGTCGCTAAATTCAGGTTGGATAGACATAGCCAACAAAAGAACGAGATTCATAAATGCTAAGGCCCAGAAGACAGTTAAGATGATGCATAGGGAAATATAGGAGGGTCTCTTATATTCGGATACTGTCAGAAACAACAAATGGTCTACAAGAGAAATAAATGCTGCTAAGATTCAACAAAAAGGGAAGAAGCTTGTTATTAAATACAACAACAAAAAATCAAAATGAAATTCTAGCAAGAAGCGTGATTGAAAGTCTCTCGGAGGATATATCAGACAACTTCTCTCTCATAGATCCGACGGTGGGTGGCGAGAACATGGAAATACAAGCATAGTATTAACATCTATGATTTGGGTCAAAATCACTTCCTCTTCGAGTTTCCCAACAAAACAGCTGCAGAACACATTGTAAGAGGGAAGTGGCTCTGGAAATCCACAAATTCAACATGCAATGGTGGTCGCCAACATCGACCTCCATCCACGACAGGCTGGACCAGGTGTAGATAAGAGTAGTAGGCTTGGCCCTTCAACTTTGGTCCCAAAAGTTTTTCGTGAGATCAGAAACTTTTGCGGCGGCTGGATCGAAACTGAGGAAGAAACAGAGCTGTGAAACCACCTTAAATGAGCAAGGATGAAGGTGAGAGGAGACGGTGACTCAGTTCCGAAGTCGGTCGAACTGATTCACGAAGGTTTAACCAGCAAAGTTCCAATCTAGGTTGAGATACCGGCAAGGGTGATCGCTGAGGCACGAAGCAAAGTACCCCCAAAGACCCAGCGGTTTGATGAAGGTACTGACGGACTGCAAGATGAAAGCCTATTAGGTTTTACAGAGGTGATAGGGCACGTGGACTCTACCTACCACCCGAATATTTTGAATTGGCCAGCTGTCACAACACGTGATAAGGCATGAGCAATTGAAGCCCCACTTCACACAACATTTAAAAAGTACAGACCTGCAGTGGGAAAAAAATTTGGGCCCGGATCTACTGGTCCAATTCCTCTCAATTGGGCCAGTAAATGAGCCCTCCTCTTTTTTAGTGGACCCAGTCTCAGCTGAACTTGAAGTTAATATTTCTAAGTCCATCATAGGTCTGAACTGTGGAGAAGGAAAAGAAGCAGAGCATGAGCAGGAGGAAATTGAAGAAGAAGATACTCTAGTTAAGAGAAAAAAAGAGGAAGTAAGGGTGGCTGAAATCCCTCAAACCCTAGAAGAGAGTGGCATGGAAGATGTTACTGATTTGAGAACTGAAGAAGACATCTCTGATTTGACAACAATCGAAGATGTTGTACCTTTAAAGTAACACAGCCTAGGGGAAGGAGAAGATCCAGATTTCAATATCCCTGTATGTATTAATCAGAACATCTTCAAATTAGCCAAATAATTTGGTGTTGATATCAAAGGGTGCAGAGAGGAAGCAACAATGCTATTTATGAAGATAGATAGTATGAGGGATAAAAGTATGAATGAGGAAGAGAACAGGAAATGACTCCAGAGGTAAAGGGATCCAAAGAATTGAAGAGCCTCGAATGTGGAAGTAATTTCCGAAGCAATGGCACAAGCAGCAGGGGGGTTATCACATTAATCGTGATCAATGACAATTTCCATTGTATCATGGAATGCGAGGGGCCTGAATCAGGAAAGCAAGAGGTGTATCATTAAAAATTTAATTCATGGATGGAAAGCTGATGTTTGTTGCTTTCAAGAGACGAAAATTCAAGGAGATATTAAGAATTTGGTTAAAGAATTATGGGCTAATAAGGGGTTAGATTCAGTCAATTGGAAGCTAGTGGCACAAGAGGAGGTATCCTAATTCTATGAGATGTGAAACTATGAACAGGAGAAATAAGTAGTTTGGGGGCCTATTCTTTAACCTGTAAGTTCACCAGAAAGAACCAAGACCCCACTTGGTTTCTTACAGGTATCTACGCTCCAAACAACCGAGAAGAAAGGGAAGAAGTATGGTGGGAAGTTGGATCAGCTAAAGGACTGTTTGATGGTCCTTGGGTAGTATGTGGGGATTTCAATACAGTTAGATTTCCCTCAAAAAAGAAAAACTGCTCTAGAATCACAAGAGCAATAATTGATCTGTCTGATTTCATTGAGAATATGAGTCTACAAGATCTGCATCTGGTAGGAGTCAATTACACATGGAGGAAAGGGGATAGACATGATGTCACAACTAGGCTTGATAGGTTCTTATTTTCTGAGGAATGAAATGAAGAATTCAGGAACATCAAACAGACAGTTTTACACAAGGTAACCTCTGATCACACCCCATAATGCTTCAAAGTGGGAACTGGGAACCTAGAAGATCTTATTTTAAATTCAAAATTGGTGGCTGCAAACAGAAGGTTTTCTAGATAGAGTTAAGTGTGGTGGAACTCTATTGTCTGTGAAGGGAGGCAAGATTTCATCTTAGCCTTCAAGCTTTAAAAGTTAAATTGAAGGAATGGAGCAAAACTTCACATGGGAATTTAGCAATCTAGAAACAGAGCATCCTGAACCAGCTGAAAGAATTGGAAGAAGTCCAGGACCAAAGAGCACTAAGCGAAGATGAGATACACTCAAAGGCAGAACTCCTTGTAGGGTTTGAAAACATATCTAAATTGGAGGAAATAGCATGGAAGCAAAGATCAAAGGTTAATTGGCTGAAACAGGGTGACAACAACGCCAAGTTTTTCCACAGATAAGCAAATGCTCACAGGAGACATAATAATATTGATGAACTAATGGTAGATGGGGAAGCAACCAAAAATCCAGAAGCTATAAAAAGGGAGATTGTGGAATTCTTCCTAAGATTCCTAAGAGACCATCTGGTGGATGCAGGGAAGACCACATAATTACTATTGAAGACAACCAAATGTTACAAAATTTTTTTGAGGAACATGAGATATGGGACTCTGTGAAAATCTGTGTAGAAGATAAAGCTCCTGGCCCTGATGAATATACCATGGCCTTTTATGTTCATTGTGGGGAAGTAATTAAGGGAGAAGTAACTAGTACAATCAGGAATTTTCATGAAAGATGTGCTTTTGAGAAAAGCTTCAACTCTACCTTTGTTGTTTTGATTCCTAAAAAGATGGGTGCTAAGGCACTGACACATTTCAGACCTATCAGTTTGATTAGTACTGTCTACAAAATCATCTCCTTTATACTAATTGAGAGACTTGAAAAGGTTATACACAAATTGGTGGACTTCCAACAACTGGCTTTCATCAAAGGAAGGCAAATAATGGATGCTATCCTTGTTGCAAATGAACTAGTGGATTCTAGAGTCAGAAGCAATACACCTTGCATTCCTTGCAAGTTCATATATATAGAAAGCCTATGACCACCTTGATTAGAAAATTTTGTTGGAAACCCTCTCCAAAAGAGGATTTGGAGGCAGATGGATAAGATGGATGAAGTTCTAGATAAGCACAATAAAATTATTTATCCTTATCAATGGTACCCCTATAGGATTCTTCTCTTCACAGAGAGGTTTAAGGTAAGGAAATCCCTTATTTCCTTTCCTTTTCATCATTGCTGTGGAGAGTCTTAGTGACATGTTGAAAATTGCTCAAGAAAATAGTTGGCTGAAGGGATTTAGAGCTTCAAACAAGGAAGGTGCTGACTTGGAGATTGCTCATCTGTAGTATGTTGATAACACATTAATCTTTTGTGAAGCTAACAGGAATCAACTCATGATTCTCAGCGTCATTTTTGTTCTTTTAAAGCAATCTCAGGACTACACATCAACTGGAATCAGAGCTTCTTATATCTAATTAATTAGGTTCCTAATCTAGCCTCATTGTCTTGGATTCTTGGTGGTAGAATTGGGGAGCTACCAACTGTTTATCTGGGCATGCCACTGGGAGCTAAGAACAGGTCTATTGATATATGGAATGGGGTGGTAGAGAAGTGTGAGAAAACGTTGGTGAATTAGAAAAGTTAATATCTCTCTATGGGAGGAAGACAATCACTAATCAATAGTGTTTTGGATTCAATGCCTATATACATGATTTCCTTTTTCCCTATCCCAGATGGGGTCATTGAGAGACTTGATATTCTAAGAAGAAATTTTCTCTGAGAAGGAGATAGTGAAACCAAAAATTCCAGTTGGTAAAGTGGGATGCACTGATTGGGGGTAAACAAAAAGGGGTATGAGGGTTAAGGAACTTAAAAACACAGAATCAATGCCTTATGATGAAGTGGCTCTGAAGACTTGCATCTAGTTAACTGACACTATGGAAAGAAGTAATCCAGTTGAATTATGAAATGGCAGATCATTGGACCACCAAAATGGTCACTATCACTTATGGTACCAACCTTTGGAGGTCCATTAAGAATTTGTGGTCAAAGCTTAGACATAACTTCTGTATAAGAACAGAGGATGGCATGAAGGTTTCCTTCTGGGAAGACAACTAGCTTGTACAGAAGTTCTCTAAAGGATACCTTTAATGACATTTACATTCTAAATTAATAGAAAAGGGCCACAGTGGCTGAGGTTTGGTCAGAACAGGGATGGAATTTGAGTTTTAGAAGACCTCTTAATGACCGGGAGATCTTGAGGTTAGCTGAGTTCTACAGCAAGTTGGAGCAATTCAAGGAAACCTCTAATGACCAAGATAGATTGGAATAGCAAGGTCACGGTCAAGGAAGATTCATTGTGAAAGGGGCCTACAAAAAGCTTAATCCTTATGACAAACAAATTGATGATCGGCCTTGGCAGCTTATATAGAAAGTTAAAATTCCTTGTAATGTTTCCTATTCAATGTGGCTTTTGGCTAAACAAGCTATGTCAACTCAAGAAAATCTCATGAAGAGGGGCATCCGTCTAACTCCTAGGTGTTTCTTATAAGAGGATGAGACAGTGACTTATTTCTATACTGCAGGATTACCTACCTACCTTGGAAAATCTTCTTAAATATGAAGGGTTTGAGTTGGGTGATGCCAAGAAAATAGGTCAGACTTGAAGATCTAGATTAGCTAGCTAATATTTCTGACCACTAGGATAGAAGGAAAATGATACCAGCTTGCATTTGGAGGTCTGGTTGGAGAGAAAGAAACCTCAAGTGTTTCCGGAACAAGAGCAACAACATTCAGAAGATGAAGATGAATTGTTTAGTGTTGTTTCATTTTTGGTGTAAACAGGAGTATATGAAAGATCTAGAATCAGTTATAGATGCCTTAAGCTCTTTGTAATTTTTTGTTAAAGGGTTGAAAATTTTCCTGATACTCTATCTCATTTGTAATTAGGAAACCTATAACTTCTTGTGGTAGGTTTCAGATTTTTTAAAAATATAATAGAAGTTGTTACTTTCTCAAAAAAAAAAAAAAAGAACTCATTGAGTACCGAACTGCACCTTGAGAAGGCCTCCTGATACAATCATATCTGGGCCTTTGGGCTTTGTGATGAAGAGGATGGGCTTCACAAAAAGGGATCAAGTTCCTTCATCACTTTTAGGCTTTTCAATGGGAGCCACGTAGGATGCGTCTGCTTTGGAGTTTAAGAGGGCTCAGGCAACAACTATTATCTCCTCTATATTTATCTTGGCAATGTAAGTGATGCAAGGTATGCTTTAGAGCAGTCACAACGGCGCTGTTCTTTTTTTTTTTTTTTTTGTAAAATGTCGGTAATTTGTAGCTTTGGTTAGTAAACCATCAGAAAGAGGATGCTGTAGGCAGCTACAACCAAAAAATATTACCATTACAAGATATGCTATGTGCTAATAAAATCGAAAATAGCCGAGCTATCATTTACACCAACTGCGGCCTTGTTGTACCAAAATTGTAAGCACACATTCAATTTATTTGAGCTAGTATAGATTTTTCTTCATTCTCAACAAATCTGTTGTTTCTTTCCTTCCAACCTATGTTGCTCGGACTTGGTGTGGACCTAGAGGACGGACTCGTCATCCCATACATTTTAGAATTTGAGGGTATGGAACTGAGTGCAAATACGAGTGCTAGGATACGGCTAATATGTGTGAATTGCAACATTAGAAATGTATATTATGACATGTATAAGTATATCTCAATTAATAAAAGTTAGTAAACTAAACTGACAAAATTTAATTTTGCGTAAGTAACTAATATCCCTGACTCTACTTAGTGGGATTTGAGTGGGTATGTTGTTGGTGGTGTATAAATACCTAATATTTTATTCATAAGAATTCTCAAGTAATGGTCAAACATTCTCATACTTTATATAACTATATAAGTATGACATGAACCCAAAAATCAAATGACTTCAAACCTCAGGGCATCCAAAAGAGGTGAACCTGAGAAGAGCAATAAGAGTAAGCGTTCTTCTTGTTCATGAATATTGTCAAAACATCTAAGGTAAGTTGAAATACAGTGTGGATCCCACACCCAGATCCAAATTGTGTTGAACGACACAAGTGAAACAGGGATTTTGAAGGGTCCAAGCAACATAACTTCCAATTGCCCACCAAATGGATGTTGGGGTGTTTTTCAAGTAAGAAAAAGAGGCCTTGTGGATGCCCTTTCTACTGGAGGAACTGGAGAGAATCACGAGGCACTACTTTAGAGGTGTCATGGCTAGTGTAAGGAAGTAGGATACACTAAGCATGGCAAAGGGACTGTACCAGCACTCTCAGTTCGATATTTTCCGGTACTGGTCCTGTATCGGCACTAATTTTCAAAAATCCGGCCGAAACCGGTACCGGTGGTACTGGAACTCTTTGGAAGTTCAGCCTCGGTCCGGTAGACCGGATTTTTATTTATTTTTTAAAATTTTATATCAAAATTTAAAATATTTATTGCTAAGTGCTAACCTATATAATATTAAAATATTTCATAATTCTCTTAAACTTTTAAACTTATAAAGTTTAAAGTTTCTAAGTTAAGTCCTAAGTTTAAAATTTAAATTGTTAAAATTCTCAAATATATAAGTTATTTAATATCTTTTTAAAGTATAACTATAATTTGTTAATATTTAAGGAAAGTTTAAATTTCAAATTATAAATCTTAAAGTTTAAAGATTTCTCTTTTTAAAGTTTAAATTTTTTAAAAGTGTAAAGCTTTTAAGAGTTTAAAGTTTTTAGAGTTTAAAGTTTCAAAGTTAGGTCCTAAGTTTAAAATTTAAATTCTTAAAATTTTCAAATATATAAGTTATTTAATATTTGGTATAACTATAACTTGTTAATCTTTAAAAAAAGTTTAAATTTCAAATTATAAATCTTAAAGCTTAAAGATTTCACTTTTTAAAGTTTAAAGTTTTTAAAAATTTAAAAGTTTTTAAAGTTTAAAAGTTTAAATTTCAAACTTAAGTTCAAAATTTAAATCTTAAAGTTTAAAATTTTAAATCTTACATTTTAAAGTTTTAAATCTTAATCTTTCAAGTATTTATCTTACATTTTAAAGTTTTAAATCTTAATCTTTCAAGTATTTTTGAAATATTTGTAGTAGGGAAATATATATTTATAAAACAAAAGGCTTGTAGTAAATTAAGGATAATAATTTTTAAGAAAGAAAGGCGAATACTTTATAATTTTATTAATAAAAGATTAAATTGTATAATTTTTATTTCAAATATTAGAAAAGAACCTAATCTACGCAACCACCTTCTAGAAAGGGTTCTGTTTCAATTAGGCCTAATTATATTAATATCTTTAACCACCATAAAATCTTGTCTTAGAGTCTCTAACATTTCTTTTTTTACATTTTCCGGAAGTGGTTGTTGAGCTTGTTCCTCCAAAGCATCCATGCCGTCTTCTTTGGATTCTGACAAAATATTATCCATATTGGCTTTAAATTGGGCGGGTAAAGTTGGACGCTCATAACACTTTCGCTCCACATTGATCTAATTTCTGAATAATACTGATATTTCCAAGTTGTCTGATGCTAATGAATATCTATGGTTTCCAATTTGGAATCGTGCCGCATTAAAAGCGCCTTCTGAAGCTACTGAGAATGCTTGAATAGCTAGCATATCTCGAACCACCAATTGAAGTTTTGAAAATGTTTTGCCGCGAGTCCTCCACCGTTCCAAAAGCTAAGGTTTTCCCCAAGCATCCTTAATGTTTTCTATTCCTTGATTAATGTATTCATCAAAATCATTCTTCCACTAGAAGTAAGACCAAGATAACTTTTTAACATATCATCAATATCATCATCGTATCTATATCTAGAAGTTTTGGGTTCTTGATTTTGTACTTTTTTCCTGTACCCGAATTATACAAATCATATAATTTTCTAGCTTCAGTTTTAATGCTACTTTTAACTATTGGCAAATTATGTGATCGTCTTCTTCGTCTTCAATATCTAAATTTGTATATATTTTTTTTACCCTACGAGATGCACCTATTTCTTTGTAAGTTGGGTAAGGAGTTAAATAAATTTGAGGAATAGAAAAAAAATATTTTTTAAATTTTTCAATCATTTTTTAATAGTCTCTTTAAACTTTAGATTATTTTTTAACGGAGAAAATTTATCAGAAATAGCACAAATATTGATAAAATTGAAGAAATTGTTGGATAATAAAGATAAAAAATTTGTTTTGTAGCTAAGTAAATTTTTTTTTTTAAATTCAAGAAGTTCCTTTACATCAGTCCAATCAGAATCATCAAGTCGATAATCCATATCAGCGTTATGAGCATTCCAAATCATTGTTACAAACTTTCTATATTCATAAGCTACTTTAAGCATTTCATACCAAGAATTCCACCTAGTAGCCACTGTTTTAGGAATTTTTCTAACCGGAATATTATTTTCAAGACAACGGTTTTCAAATTCCCTATGTCTAGCTTTTACTTGACATTTAAAAATAAAATGACATGCAACTTCACATTTTATACAACCATTTTCAAACATTGCTACACCATCTCTAACAATCAAATTATAAATATGTGCAGCGCACCTAATATGAAAACATATCTTCATAAATAGGAGTAAGTGACGGTTTTAGAAATCAATAGCATGTGTGTTATTAGAATTATTGTCTAAAGTTACACTAATTATTTTTTTTCAAAATTTCATAAAAATCTAAAACATCTACAATTGTTTGCACTATATAAGCATCGGTTTTACACATTTCACAACATTTATAACCTAAAATTCTTTTTTGCATCATCCAATTTTCATCAATCCAATGTCCTGTAATTGTAAAATAATCATTACCAGTTACACTACGATCCATATCAGAAATTATTGTCATTCTACAAGTATTATAATAAATAAAATAAACAACGAAGATAGTGTAAATGTTGACCTTGGTAATCAAACATAGCTTTTTTAATTGTATTTCTTGGAAAAATAGTAAACGATGGATTATACACAATTTGAATATAATGAATAAAATCAAGATTTTCTGCAAAACAAAAGGGCAAACCAGTAACAACAATTGATTTAGCAAGCTCTTCAAGATCCTTTTGTTTATTATAAGAGCGACATGTACTAGAACTAGAAACGTTACAAGGAGTTAATTGCGATTGAACCATATTAGAACTCTCTACTCCTAAGTTACCTTTGGCAACAGAGATGGAGTTGTGTGACCTTCCAAACAACTCTTTTCCAGTCGTTGGATCCTACCTCCGGCTGAGCCGATTCCAGGGTGGGTAGACTGTTAAACAGAAAAAATAACTCTTCCCGAGGCTCCCGTTGACATCTCCGGACTTCCTAACGTTGCCGTCGCCACATCTCGATTTCAAAATTCTAACCCAATTCCCTTTTTCAGAGTATGCGCGAAACGCGCTATCTGTCAGGGTTCCCCCGACCCTTAGGATTGACAAACCCATGTGCAAGTGTCGTTCACATGGAACTTTTCTCCTCATCAGCCTTTAAAGTTCTCATTTGAATATTTGCTACTACCACCAAGATCTGCACCGACGGCCGCTTCGCCTATGCTCACTCCCAAGGTTTTGCAGTGACCGTTGTGCCCTCCTACTCATCAGGGCCTGGCACTTTCCCCAATGGCAGGATGTAGGTCACGTGCTTAAGCACTATCCATATATTTTTTTGAAATAAGGATAACTTAAGCGCTATCCATATATATACACGTGTGTGTGTACACACCAACCACACATTGTCTAACCAAATTCAATTCTCTCTCGATATGTTCCTCAAAAAATCCAATTCTTGCGGATTCTTCCTTCATATATATGTGTGCGCGAGTGCATGCGTTGTGTTTTGAGGAATGTAACAGTTTGTATATATAATTAGCACAAAGGTTGTCTTGACTTTTGAGAGCCATATTTACAATGTCAAAGCCAAGAAGCAAATTATGTCGTTGTTCTTCTTATTAGGATTCTATAATGTCAAGCAAAGATTTGTATCACCTGAGATCTCTTTCCAGCCCATCTTCCATATTAAGCCAAAAAGACAATTCTATTTCCCAAGTGGAGCTCTTTGAGATTTAAGGTCGAAAAAGAACTTGTAGGATTGGGAGATCGGTGAATTTGGAACACTATGTTGTGATCAATTAGATCTCGCTGATAGACCAAGGTACATAGAAGCTAAGTGGAAATTAGGAATATATTTATTTCATAATAAAGTTATTGTGTTTTCGAACGCTAAGTAGATAGATACAATTCTCCTCTACTGAATATGAGGTTCTAGAGCATTGGAAAATGTTTGTTTTGTACTTGACTAGTAGAGGGGATTTTCTCACTGTTGAGGACATAAAGAAGAAGAAGATGCTGATGTGCAAGCCATCTGAAGTTATGGGACCATTCCAGTGCCTCACAATGGGCCAATTATAGTGTACTTCATTGAATTTGTTAGACATGGGACCATTCCCTGTTAAAGAAATTTTTTTCCCAATTTTTGCCTTCAAAGGGAAGACCAAGAAAAACGGGGCGTGGAAAGTAGCTCCTGATATCCTATGATTTACATGTTGGGAACAGTGAATGGAAAGAAATGGAGAGGCGCCTGAAGGCATGAAAACAAAGGATGAGATTCTTGGATTTTCTGACCAATAAAAAGAAATGAGATTCTTCCTACTTCTTGTAAATTTTCTCTGTATCTATGAGGTTCGTGTTACTATAGATGATTGGGTGCTATTTTTAAAGTGAATCTTGAGTTTATCTACTTCTTTGGATGGCACTTCTATACAGGGAGACTGTCCAATTATATGAATATTATTATTAAGTCTCCAATATGAGAAGGTATCTTCAGACTCTTAGGATTCTACACCGACCCTGATTCTTTTGTACACTTTTGGTGCCGTTAGTTAACAGTATTCTCCAGAGGCCTAAGGGGGACAAATGAACATGCCATTATCTGCTTACTATGTTCTGCTATAGCTGAGTGAGTAAGACACACAGCTTGTGATTATAGGTTTCCTTGCAATGTACAGTTTGGCTTTTGGGTTCATGATTGCTCTAATGAAGTAAATTTTAATCCTTTTAGATTGTCTGGAGATTCTTATCCAGCAGTGGATCCTGAGTGTTGATGTGCGGATTCACGGGAACCCAATAGCTTTTGCTCAAACCCTATATATGTATTAAAATGTCCGCTAAACATCTATAAATATTTGACTATAAACCCAGTTTTAATTGTATATTAAATTGAGGTCATTGTAGGAAACCATTAACTTCAAATCCTAGATCCTCCTGTCCTTATCTGGATGGGTTTGTTAAAGATAAGAGTAAGCTCCTTGAAATTGTCCATTAGAAAGCTTGTGCTTCTTCCTGATGTAATTTTCAAATGGAAACCTTCAAGCTAAAGTCAGGTTATAAATTTACCGGCTTGCAAAAATTTAATCTGCTCTTTTATGTCATACCTTGTATCTGTCAGCATATTATATACTTGGTATAGCCTGATCTTCTTCCATGGTGGAACCTTCAAAAGATGAGTTCTAGAGATTCAAAGCTAATGATTAAGCTATAGCCCCTCTATACATCAGTGCAATTTAATTTCTCTTAATTTTTGGCATAATTTCCTATCAGTTCTCTTATCTAGTAAATTGAAGAGAACTTATCCAGTTTATCCTCTCTTATTTAACTCAGGTATGTAATGTTGTTGGATATTGTTGATTTGGTTTGCTGAGTAGTTTGATTGTAATTGACCAGGTGGAATGGAGATATCAATGCTAAAAGTGCTTCTCAACAATATCTCCTGTTTTTCCCATTTATCATCAAGTGATCATGTGAGTGGTGAACTGGTTCGTAGGTATTACTCTAAGATTGAGGGTATACTGAAGCTTGTAAAGCCGATTCTCGACTCCATTGTTGATGTTGAAGCAGCTTCTAGTGAGCTGCTCCTGAAAGCATTTGCTGGGCTTGCTCAACATGTTGATGAACTGAGGGAGCTATTTGAAACCTGGGAACCATTGTGCAGTAAAGTTTATTTTGTATGTTTGGAGACCGATCTCTTGTCATAACTTTCATATCTTGAATAAGCAGATTATATTATTACAGTCTGCACTTAATACTGATGAAAAGTTTTAAATTAAAGAGAAACTGTTGCTTCTTTGCGCTCATCTAAACTTCACGACTAACATGTAACACGTTTTCAGTACTCTAAGCTATTATGTATCTAGTTTGCTAATAGTTTAATTTTTTATGATCTGTAGGTCCTGCAAGCTGAACCGTTGATTGGGAAAATTCGAACATATAGCCTGGAAATACTTGAGCTACTTAAATCTTCTCATAAATGCCTTCGTGCTGATGTAACTTTGACAACTCTCGAGGTGGATGATAAGAACATTGCTTTTCTACCTTTTAGTTGCATTCATCTAGCCGTTCTGTGAAATCTTCCTACCTACTCTCTCTTTTCATTTATGTGTATGGATTTCTCATCATCTCTAAGGTGGATGTCCTTTGTTTGGATTGCAGCTCTATATACTGAAAATTAAGCATGTAGATTATGAATTGATATCAATGACAATTACAAAGGTTATTAAAGCTCAAGTGGAAGGCTTGGGAGCCAGCTCAGATAGTTTTGCCAAAATTGCTGATTGCCTAAGCTTGAATTCAAACGAAGAGCTTTTGCTTGAGCTTGTGGCCCTTGAAAAATTGAAAGAGAATGCTGAACAAGCTGAAAAGACAGAGGACGTTGAATATATTGAGCAAATGATAACTCTTGTTTCTCATATGCACGATTGCTTTGTCACTGTGAAACAGTCCCAGAGCTGTACCACTGTGCCAATACCTCCTGACTTTTGCTGCCCTCTTTCGCTTGAGTTGATGACTGACCCTGTAATTGTTGCTTCTGGTCAAACCTATGAGAGGGCTTTTATAAGGAGATGGATTGATCTAGGTCTCACTGTTTGCCCCAAGACACGTCAAACTCTGGGGCATACAAATCTCATTCCCAATTACACTGTTAAGGCACTTATTGCAAACTGGTGCGAGATACATAACGTGAAGTTGCCTGATCCCATGAAGTCTTTGAGCTTGAACCAGCCATCTTCCCTCATAACACATGCAGACTCCGGTGCGTCCAGGGATAGCCATGCCTTTCCCCTTACAAGGGACAAACACTCTTTGTCACCAGACTCCACGCAACCTTTAGGTTCTCCGAGAAAGACTTTGATTTCGTCAAGTGTAAGCCAAAGAGAGGAATTATCTCCATCTCATCTCCATTCCTCTTCGGAGGATTCTTTACCTGGAGTTGCTGGTAATGTACTTGCTTTTGATGTTGAAAGGATAATTATTAAGAGTGAAGACAGGATGGCCCACTCTGGAGAGATAAGTTCACATGGTCATAGTACATTAGCTGATGTTGAACAATTACCTCTGGGTCATAGTAGAACAACCTCGGCACCCAGCACGTTTGCTGATTCTAACTTTTCCCCTGTTATTCCCAGAGATGGAAATAAGTTATCCTCACAGCCCGAAGCTGCTGCTGTTGCTTCAGGGGATGTTGTCATGGATTCCAAGCCTGCTGCTTCTATCGTTCGAAGGGAGCCAGAATTTCCATCTACACTAGAGACAAGACCTCGTAATCAATCAATGTGGCGCAGACCATCTGATAGGTTTCCAAAAATAATTTCTTCCCCTACGGTTGAAAAAAGGGCTGATCTTTCAGAACTTGAGGAGCAAGTCAAAAAGTTGGTTGAGGACTTGAAGAGCACTTCCATTGATGTGCAGAGAACTGCTACAGCTGAACTCCGGTTACTTGCCAAGCATAACATGGATAACCGTATGGTTATTGCAAATTGTGGTGCTATTAGCTTGTTGGTTAACCTACTTCATTCAGAAGACATGAAAGTACAAGAAGATGCTGTTACTGCACTTCTCAACTTGTCAATTAATGACAACAACAAGTGTGCCATTGCAAATGCTGATGCGATTGAACCTCTGATTCATGTCCTCCAGACAGGGAGCGATGAGGCCAAAGAAAATTCTGCTGCAACTCTTTTTAGCCTTTCTGTGATGGAGGATAACAAGATGAAGATTGGGAGGTCTGGAGCAATCAAACCTCTTGTTGATTTATTGGGAAATGGAACTCCAAGGGGAAAGAAAGATGCAGCGACAGCTTTGTTTAACTTGTCAATACTTCATGAGAACAAGGCTCGTATTATCCAGGCTGGTGCGGTGAAGTATCTCGTAGATTTGATGGACCCTGCTACCGGGATGGTTGATAAAGCTGTTGCTGTTTTGTCTAATCTTGCAACCATTCCCGAGGGAAGAGCCACAATCGGTCAGGAAGGAGGGATTCCCCTTCTTGTTGAGGTTGTTGAGCTGGGCTCTGCAAGGGGTAAAGAGAATGCAGCAGCTGCTCTTTTGCAACTATGCACTAACAGTAACAGGTTCTGCAACACGGTTCTCCAGGAAGGAGCTGTACCTCCATTAGTGGCATTGTCACAATCTGGCACTCCAAGAGCAAGGGAAAAGGTCTGATGCCAGAAACTTCATCCATTTTCTTTCTTCAAATCTTATGCACCGATAGTATATGATATTTTTACACCATCAGATTAAGTTACCAGCAACAATAATTAACTGTTTATAACATACACAATATTGTAACTTGAAAGTGGAGTAAATAATCTGCTATAACAGGTTAAATTATGCTGACAGTGTAATAATTCTTTACACTGAAAACTTTAGCCTTTCTTGGTTTTGGATATTTCTTTAACTTTATATTTGTGATTACATGCAGGCTCAGGCACTTCTTAGTTTCTTCAGAAATCAACGGCATGGTAATGCAGGAAGGGGCTGATTTATGCATTGAACATTTGGACACATACTTTTCTTTTAATTAACAGATAAATGATGTGTGTAAATTTGATATTGTAAGTACTGTATGTGAAGATCATGGTTTCCTCGAATGTCTCCTGGATTTGTGACATTTGCAAAAGTAAATTAGTTGGAGGCTCAGATGGAATCCATCTGAATAGCTTTGTATGTAAAAATTTGGAGAAAATTTTAGATGACCACGAAGTTGCTGGTTGCAGCCTTTGTAATTTTACAGTGGTGAGATTGGTAGATGACAACTATTATTTCTTTTCTTAGATATGCAAGTCCAGCTTTTGATTTCTCTTTAGCTTTCAAAGTGTTAGCTGCTCACTGAGCTTGTATTTTCCCAGATTAGATATTTGAATGTGGTATATGATAACACAAGTAATCAGACAATCTTTTTGGCAAGTTGAGGATTGGAGTCTTTGTCATGTCATGTGACAACATAATGTTGCAGTTTCTGCCCACTTGTTTTTGTATTTGTTGAAATGTTGTCATGTTGGAGCATAGTTGCAATGGAGTAGCAGAGGTTTGTTGGCGGATAATTGCATGTTGTTTTGCCTTAGCAAAACAAAGTATGAGTTATTGGATGGTGGCTATCTGAACTTTAATTTCGCTGGTTATAATCTGGATCCAGTTTGATCTTCCCATATTATAGTACTTTTTCATTTTTCTCTTCCTCTATTCCTTTTTTTTTTTTAAAGTCATTGAGGTTTAGGCAATTAATCGAAAAGTAGTCCTTCCCAAATAATATTATGTACTTGGTAAGTTATGAGTACTCGATGTTTGATTTCTATCGTTTGAAACATGATTAGATGATTTCCTGTTTCAATTTAGTCTAAAAATAGAATTGACACATTTCTATGTATAGTAACAATTTAAGTTTAAAAAAACTTATTTTATCCTTGATTAAATGACCTTGATGAGATGATTTACAATAACAATAATATCTATAATTTGATTTAGGCTACAAAGTATTTAAAATTTTTCTTTCTTTCTTAAATTTTATATAAAGTTTAACTACATCATATAAATTAAAACAGATAGAAGTATGTATTCTTATCTTATGAGATCACAAACCTAAAACAATAGGTGCAAGTAAGTGCTTACCTCTCGCAGGATACTCATGTTTCTAAACTCATATGACATTATAGGTTCCATATTTGTTCTATATAACTTGTCTTTCACTTTTTAAGTTATTTTCCTATCATATAAAAATTATGTTGGGCTTACATCAACAATTTTTTTATGATTTATTTGCTGCCTCTTCATCTACTACTTACACTACCCGTTCTAGATTTTGAAAAAATAAACCAAATAAAAAAAATACTTAATTAACATTAGACATGTTTACCATGCATGGCCATGGGTGGGTAGAAAAAGATTATTACAGGTCATTTTAAGATTGCTAAAGTTTAAGAAGAGAGCGTGGATGCACTTGAACCCACAATCCTCTATATGGATCTGCCCACGTTGACAGATCGCATGAAATAATTATGGATTCTGATTTCTATAACTGTTTCAAAAATCAAAATTAAGAAAATCTGTTTAAATACATAAAAAGATAGTGTCACACAAATTGAAAATATCAAGAAATTGTAATGACTCACCATGTCATCATGCCACTTAAGCACTACGTGACAGAAAGTTGGTTTTATGAAGTTTACATAGGAAAGTAGCAAGATTAGTCATTAATTAGTGGAAGATTCTAGAAAAATATGATGATTTTCTATGGTAGATCTTATAATATTATAGATTTATACGGAAGGTGCTAAAATATTCTAGAAAAGATACTTATTTATAAATATGTAGGAACTAGTTCAAGAATTATTATTTATGTATTAGCTACTAATAAGTAGAATAAATAGAGGGACATTAATTTGTAAAGTCATCAAACAAAAATCAATCAAAGTTCTCTACGACACAATTCTTCTTAGTAATCCCCCTATGCTTTCTCTATCATTCTCTTAGCGATTCCTAGAATTATAGACTGACTTGGCAGTGCAAGAATGTGAGCAAATTGTCAACTATTGTGTGTGTGCTTAGTAGAAGACGATGGACATGACAATGTGGTATCAGAGCCAGGTTGCAGCTAAGGGAATGACAAACAACAGAGAAATCAACGCTGCTAACATCTAAGCCAATACCATCTAGGATGCCGCTGGCAAGAAGGTTATAGCAAAAAGAGGACCGCTCGAGGTTGAGTCAAATCAGCTCACATCTCAAGAATTTTCTTACACTGAGACGAGCGAGGATAATGTGAAGATCCTATCTGAGAATGTCTCGCTCAGTAGGGTTAATGAAGGGATGGATGTAGTCGACATAGTTGGCCTATGCTTGGGGAAGGTAGAGGCCAATCTAAGTATTCTTGAGGGGCACACTTTTGAGGTGATCGAGAGTATCCAAAGTGATTTGGATGGGTGCACACAAATAAAGATAGAGATGAGACAAATCATCTCTACCTTAGAGTGCAGACTCATGAAGGAATTGAGCACTATAGATGTCATGAAGGCAAAGATAGAGGTACTCAAAGAGCAGGTTAATGCTGGTGTGATTGAGAATTCCAGGAACATTGTCATGACCAAAGAGGCCAAGATCGAGGCTCCCAAATCACTAGTGTTCAAAGGGGTTCGTGATGCATAAGAAATAGAGAACTTTCTGTCACTTAACTATTTTTGACATGGAAATGTAAAGGACGATAATATCAAGATCAATATTGCAGTGTTGTACTTGTCAGAGACTAGCATTTTATAATGAAGATGATAATTGACCGATGCTAAGAGAGGTCTGTACACAATCAACACGTGGGATCAGTTCAACCAACAGTTCTTCCTAAATAATGTTTGTACGAGGCAAGATGCAAACTTGGGAAATTCAAGCAGACATGGCTAAATCAAAGAGTTCACCACCCTTATGTTTTAAATCCCAAATCTTACCAGTGATGAGTTATTGTTCCACTTTATGGATGAGTTGCATAATTAGGCTATGTTGTAGTTGCAATATCGACAAATCACAAATATAGACCAAGCCATAGTGGAGCCTGAGTTTTTGATGAATTTTCAATTATAACAAGAATGACAAAAATAAAGGCATAGAGTCGAAGAATAGTAATATCAAAGTTGAGGGAGATCATAAAAAAATAAAATGACCTACCAACAATGCCCTAAGACTTAAGATATCAACAAGTCTGCTTTTAAGAAAATTAGTGGCCTCTAGAGCTGTGTCGAGAAGAAAGAACAAGTCAAAAAGATGGCTTGCTATATATGTAGAGGTCGGCATGGAATAAAAAATTATCCCAACATAAAGAGTCTCAACACCATGTGTGTGCCAGGTTCTTTTATCAATCTCGTAGCCGTTGCTTAACTCCTTGTTCCATAAACCGATTACTGTTAGATCTGATCCAAATAGATTTTGTTGAATGAATTAATTCATTGTTGTATTCTCTAGTGACCAGATATTGCAAATGAAACCCAATGCAAGGCATAGCAGAAGGGCCAAAAGCGAGGAGAGAATTTGAGTGTAACATAGTTGGGTATGATAGGACTATGCAAAGTTTTTAAGAAGCAATTTGTCCAACTCAATGATGATAACAATCAGTACGTTGGTTTCACTATCAATGACAAGCCCGCTCATGCATTGGTGGACACTAGAGAAACTCATAATTCTATGATCGAGACCGCAACAAAGAGACTAGAGTTGAAGCTCACTCCAACTCTCATGTTAAGTTCATGAATATTGAGGTTCAAACTACTCATAGCATAGCCAAAGGTGTTGGTGTCAAATTGGGGAAATTGGAAATGTACGACAAATTTTACTGTCACTATGATGAATATCTTCGATATTGTTCTAGGGAGAGAGTTCTTTAGACATTGTCATACTATGATTGACCCCTACCTCCAAAGTCTCTTGGTCATGGAATGGGATGATCTTGCATGGTGCCTACAGTGACTATGCCGCATGGACAGAGCCAAGCACAACTCTCAGCTATCCAGTTAGTCAAGGGATCAAGAAGGGGCAGCCGACATTTATGGCAATCATTAAAAATATAGAAAGAGATACGAGTTACCAAAAGACACTGTTGCTTTGCATAGACAAGACCTTGAAAGAGAATAAAAATGTGATGCCTGATGAGCTACCTAAACACTTGCCTCCTTAGTGAGAGGTAGATCACAGGATTGAGTTGTATCCAGGAGCTAAGCTACCCCCATTTGCTCCTTATTTCATGGAACCACCTGAGTTGGAGGAGCTCAGGAAACAAGTGAAAACTCTCTCTCTCTCACTCACACACACACTGAACCCAAGAGACTTCCTATGATCCTTGTGCAAGAAAAACTAACACAGAACCAATTCAAAAAACATATTGTCCTAGAAAATCTAATCTTGATGCCCATCTTGCATGCCTTGCATTAGTCCTCCCGCACTTGAGATGTTGAAATGCTCAATAACAAAGTATCAAATTGTTCTGCTGAATTTTCATCCCAAAGCTTTAAGAACTCCCTAAACGTGGACATTCAAGATACTTTAGCTACAAGTAAATACTCATCTTCTTAAAGAAGTTTAGTTATTTCATTCTACATCATGCTTTATATTTTTGCAGAAATGCAGTACTCTACAATAATATTTCGCAGGAAATCTACTACAATGGTATTGCTATTCAAACTTGTAATACACTGACTCAAAATTTCAAATACATGGTGCAACAATGAACATCATGCATGCTGAACTCATGTCTAGGTTTCTCTATTTTTTTCTTTTTTGACAAATAACTTTCCAATTGTAGCAATAAGATGAGGTGTCATATCTATTGAAGCAAATCTAAATGTCACTATTAGATCACATAAGTGTGGATTCTTTTTCCTTGCCACGGTAAGCACTTCCTCAGCTAAACTAAGCACATTTATTTCTCTTTCCGATTAGAAAGAAACACCTATAATGGAATACAATGAGAGTATTTCAGGTCAGATCCATATATATTCTATGCCTTTGCAAAATTATCAGGAACAACAAATCCTAAAGCTTGTTTGGATGGTGGTTTTTGGTCGAATGGTATGATATGGTTAGTAAGAGAACCACGTTTGTTTTGATTGTTTCATTAATTATGTGGTATGGTATGATTTTATTTCATGATTTTGTTTCACTTTTTGAAACCAACAATTTGGTGGTATCCCATGGTTTTCTTATTTTTTTTCCCAATTATACCCTTATTTAAATTTAAATAATTCATATTTATCCTTTATTCTTTATTGTTTATTAAATTTTATTCTAATATATGTACTATTTTTGTATTACTTATTTTCCTCCGTATCAACTTTTGAAACTTCTTTTCCGACTCCCGTCTTTTCTTTCACGTTTTAG
>JBCEWC010001042.1:0-26459 GCA_038996855.1 Solanum aculeatissimum
TGCTATGATGGCTTGATCGAGGGTCTTCGGGTCCTCTTTCGCCATGTCACATCTAGGCCCCTATTCGGGTCGTGACAATGGGTGGGATAATTACGCTCATCCACCTTTAGTTTCCTAGAAGCATAGGCTATGACTTTGCCACTTTGCATTAATACACACCCCAAACCAACCCTTAAAGCATCATAATAAACCACAAACCCTTCTAACCCTTTCAGTAGAGTCAAAATAGGAGTGGATGTAAACTTGTCTTTCAAAGCTTGAGAACTCCTTTCCCATTCTTCGGTCAAAAATGTTTTTGCCTTCTTTTGTGTTAATTTTGTCAAAGGGGAAGAAATTGAAGAAAAACCGTTCACAAACTTTTGGTAGTACCCCACTAAGCCTAAGAAACTCCTAATATCTGTTGGAGTCAAGGGCCTAGGCTAATTTGTTTTATCACTTTCGTCTTATTAGGGTCCATTTTGATCCCAACACCTGGCACTACATACCTTAGGAATGCTACTTATTTCAACCAAAACTTACATTTATCAAATTTAGCAAACAACCTTTTATCTCTTAAAGTTTGCAACACTACTCTCAAATGATTTGCATGCTCTTTTTCACTTCAAGAGTAAACCAAAATATCATCAATGAATACAATAACAAACATAACAAGGTAGGGTTTAAAGACCCTATTCATAAGATCCATAAATATTACTGGTGCATTGGTTAAGCCAAATGACATCACAACAAATTCAAAGTGCCCATATCTAGTCTAGAAAGCTGTCTTGGGAAATCATACTCGCTCACCCTCATTTAATGGTATCCAGACTGGTGATCAATCTTAGAAAAATAAGTAGCCCCTTGTAGTTGGTCAAATAGGTCATTTATCCTTTGCAAGGGATACTTATTCTTTATGGTGACCTTATTGAGGCGTCGATAGTCGATGCACACTCTAAGGGAGCCATCCTTTTTCCTCATAAACAATATCGATGCAACCCAAGGTGACTTACTAGACCTTATGAAACCCTTCTCTAATAAGTATTTCAATTGGTATTTAAAGTCTTTTAGCTCCGCCGGAGCCATACAATAAGGGGAAATAGAAATGGGTTGTGTATCAAGAAGGAGGTATATACCAAAATCTATTTACCTTTTTGGAGGAACATCGGGAATCTCATAAGAAAAGACATCAGGAAACTCATTGACCACCAAAACTGACTCAATAGGAGTAACTTTAGACTCAATATCCCTAACCCTTATAAGATGGTAAATGCAACCCTTGAAAATCAAACTTCGGGCCTTAAGACAAGAAATAAACCTACCCTAAACCACTGAATCATGATCTTCCCACTCAAGGAAGGGCTTATTAGAAAATTGGAACTTAACTTTGCGGGTTCTACAGTCAATAGAAGCATGGTATGCATGTAACCAATCCATCCCAAGAATGATATCAAAATCTACAATGCAATGTTCAAAAAAATCATAAGGCAAGTCTCTATGCAATATGGAAATAGGACAATCCCTATAGACTCTTTTAGCAATAACGGACTCACTAATGGGGGCAGACACCTCAAAGGGTTTACATAATAATTCGGGACACAGATGAACCTTGTTAGCAACAAAAAGAGTAATGAAAGAAAGAGTGGCACCTAGATTCAATAAATCATACACATCATAATAAAAACCCTTTAACATATCGGTAACAACATCAGGAACCTTATCCACTCCTTGCCTCCCTTGAAGGGCATAAAATTGATTATGATGTGGAGCATTCCCTTGTTGCCCACCTTGTGCTCTTTGATCAACATGAGCACCTTGCCCTTGAGGACGATCATCTTTACCCTTGTACGGATGATTAACAATCTTATGGCCCATTTTGCCATACCCAAATCAAGCACCCACATTCCTATAACATCTATCACTGTGGTTCTCTCTCATATTTAGGAATAATTTAACCACCATTTCCACCTTTTGCCTTAGGGTTAGGCACCTTATATTAGCAAAACATTTGCTTCGGGAATTAGAGGACCCTTGGCCTTGGAATTTGTGGCTTTTTTGGTAGCGATCACCCTTAACACCTTGAAAACTACCATCATACTGAGCCTTCTTGGACTCCCTACTCCTCCTCTTTCTAAGCTTCTCCCCTTCAGGATGTTTGGCATAAGTCATAAGCCGATACAAGTCCATATATCCCACAAGAATGGCAGTGCGACATTCTTCATTCACCAAATCGAATACCCCCCACACAAACTTATTCATCCTTGCCCTAGAGTCGACAATCAGATGAGGAGCATATTTTGAAAGCTTGTTGAACTTAAGGGAATAATCCCTCACACTCATGGAACCTTATTTTAGATTCATGAACTCTATCATCTTTGCCTCTCTTAATTCAATAGGGAAGAAATGGTTGAGGAAGGTGGCCTTAAATTCCTCCCATGGAATTCTCCCTCTCTTGCTTCCATTGAGTAAACCAAATTTGGTCAAGGCCCTTGAGTTTATAGGACGCAAGTTCCTCCTTATCCTCTGAACTCACCCCATAATAGCAAGCACTTTATACACTTTATCAATGAATTCTTTGGGGTCCTTTTCTATTTTGGAGCAATAAAATTCTAGAGGGTTCATTCTCGTAAATTCCTTACTCTTGAAGTTGGGGTGGGAGAATGAGAAGCTTGGGATTATTGGTTTAATTGGTTGGTAACGACCTGTGCCAACAAAGCAATGACACTCTGGTATTCAACGTGCATGATCCCTTCCTTCTCTTGTGGAGCTTGAGGAATCGGAGGGGCCGGATCACCCTCGGGTGTAGGAATTCTGTATGGAATTCTCCTTGTCCGTATGATCTAAAAGAGCAAAAGACCATCCATTAGGAAAAAGGAATCTTAATTCAATTATATGTCACAACATAGATTATGAAGAAGTGAACTATTTCCTAAAATACCTCATAGCCTCTTATTCATAGTTGTGGGACGCTTCATAATCATGAACAAGACTCTACTTGACATGGTATGTTGGATTTCTAAGGACCACTTAGAAATCTAGTGCTATGATACCAAGCTTGGCATGACCCAAGCCTAGGGCCTAGACATGACACAATAAATGTGTAATCCAAAGGAAACCCAAACAAGCCTCTTAACATACCATTTGCACATCCTTGTTTGCATAAGCATAATTAAGGAATAAATAAGTAACAAATTATTCTAGGGGAAACGGGACTTTGAACTCAAGATATGGAGATGTTTTAGGGAAGAGGATTTGCATGAATCACATAACAAATAAAGTCTAAGGGGTAGGTAAGTATGACACATGCTATGGGGATGTTACCGAGACTTAGGACTTCCATCTCATCAATAAACATATAACAAATATAGAAGAGGGTAAAGGGACTAAGGGAAATCTTCCATAATTACATAAACATGATAGGAGTCAAGCTCAAGCATACATTTTCATATCCAACAACACCTTTAATTCGAATGGAACGGAGGCCAAGACATCTCCTTAGCTCGCCCTCAAAAGATAAATATCCAAAAATGTACAAGTCTTAAAAAAATATGAAAGTAAATAATTTGGCTAGCCATGTGGAGGAGGAGGATGAATAGGAGCTCCGGTCCCTACATGGTTAGATCATGTAGGCAAAGGAAATATGCATTAGTACTTGGAATGTACTAAGTATGCGGGGTGCAATGCAACAAGGAAACATAATCCACAATTAAACAATATGCATAATCATAATGAATAGATATAGGCTCAATATGACATGAATTATCAATGCCTTACTCGAAACATGCATGCGAATAGCCTAATCATAAATCATATTATACTTAGATGGGAAGGGACCATAATCGACAATTAAGACCAAGTGAGCTAGTACTTGGAATTCCAATGTTCACTCCGCACCAAATAAAAGAGTGATCTACTTTGCCAAGGTAAATCAAACACTCATCTTACTTGAACCTCCCCTCTTTGGAAAGTGCTTCACAACCACCTTACGAGAACAATACCCTTTTAGGTTATCTTACGGGAACTCCCCATTTTTAGTAGACTACAAAACAATAGTCTTACAAAAACACACTACTTTTTTTGAATAATAGAATGCAGAAGCCTTATGGGAACCCCATCCTTTTCGGATATTAAGTGGCATGTACCTTACGGGAACTCCCCCCTTTTTGGTTAGTCATGTCACAAGCAATTCACAACATATGGTGGAAACATAATTATGGCACAATGGCTACCTTCTAAGGTCCGCTCGGTGCTAGGTCACAATCCCAAGGAATATTCAAATCATACTTATAGCCATAATATGCAAAACATCATAATGTCATAGTAATGTCATGGAGTAGCTCATCAAACCAAATCTTCTTAAAAATCAAAGAAAAAGCTTCACATTATTCTTAACATTCATAACATTTTCGTGAGCCATTGCATTCTTAATAGTCCTTCAACATTTTCAATATTGACAATTCACATGTCTTACAATAAGACTTTCATCAACATGGAAGCTTATCACATGACTTGATCAAAACATGGTGAGTATATGTACATATGTTTAAAACCATGCAATTCAAGAATATAAGAAATGGGAAAAGTAAAATCAATTCACTTGAAAGTTATTCAAATCAACCCACCAATTTTGTAGAAGAACCCAACTTTGAGTATGATGAAATTCAACTAAAATTTACAAATTCTTTCATAGTTTTCATAGTTCACAGTATGCATAGCCTTAATAGTTATAAATCAACTCATGGAATAATTCTTCATTAGTTATTCATGCTTAACACTCAATACTTCAAGAATCCAACTCAAATCATGTATATTAACAAACTTTACCCATAAAAGTTTCAACCAAAATCATGAAAATTTAGTGAAGGAGAAGGATTGGCTTCATGGGTGGAACAATCCCCAGGAATGATGCCTACATATCATAAAATTAGGACTTCCTTGAAGAGAAACTTGAGGAGGTCTTGAGGCTTCACTTGATTTTCTTGGAATGCAACGTAGTTCTTGAAATCTTGAGATTAAAATGAAGAATTTGATGAATTTTTAGAGAGAGTTTTGAGAGGTTTTTTTTGAGTTTTAGGGGTGAAATATGGCTGAAAATGGTGTCCTCTTGTATATATAGGGTCTGGGTTATTACCCAATTGCCCTTAAATTTTTGAACTTTTTGACCTAAGGCGAGATAGGTCCGTGATACGGAGTTTTCACGAAGTAGTTTATTCTCGCTCCATTGTGCATTTGGAGATAGTAGTTGTTGAGGAAAACTTGACGTATGAAGAGGTTCTGATTGAGATATTTGATAGGCAAGTGGAGATATTGAGGAACAAAGATGCAACATTTTTTAAGGTCCTTTTGAGAAATCAACAAGTTTAAAGTGCTACTTGAGAAGCGGAAGTGGAAATGAAGAGACGATATCCTTATGTTTTCCTCTCTACTCAAGCCTAAGGTGATGAGTCAACCACTTCTAAGACGTTAAATCTTACATTTTGACCCTTTTTGTCATATTGCATGCATACATATTCATGGTAACATGTTTTGATGATATTTTGAAATTTCATGGAAATGGTGTTTAAGGTGCATTGATGCATTCATGTTGGGCTGAAATTTTTATTTAATCACTCCTCTTAAGTGTGTTTCCATCACATTCAGGGACAAATGTTCCAAGGGGGAGATATTATAACACCTCCTAAGTCCTTAGGATATCCTTAGTAATAGATGCATTGCATAACGCATTATCTATGCATTTTATTGGCAAATCCTAGGTCGTATTCTTGATTAGGAGGCAAAATTATGTGGGGAAATGGTTTCATTTGATTTTTAAGGCAATCGTATCGAAAAATAACTTTTCACAAGTTTTTACACTTTTCAAGAGCGTCTGCGACCATTCCATATCATGGAGAGGGTCCATTTTAGTGTATAAATGACCGAGACTCATCCCAGGGCCAAAACAGGGGAAAATGGAACTTCACGCGGAAATGAACTATGCCAGAACAAGTTCGTGGTGAGCTCCCATTTCACTATAGTACAAAGTTTTATGAAAATATTCAGATTTAATTAAGGTCAATTAGGACAAATCCCTGAACCCTTATATATGGGAATTCACAAAAAAATCACCATTTTTAGGCCTATTTCACTCACAAAACACCAAAAATCCTCTCTAAACTCTCCAAAATTTCTCTTCTAAATTCTTCTAAACTTCTAGGTCGTCAAGGATCCTCTATTGAAGGCCAAGTTTCAAGGAAATTGTCATGATTTTCCCAAGTTTCTCTTGTCTTCTTCAAGACCATTAAGGTATGTGGGTTTCTTCATCAATGGGTCCTTTGACCCATGGATCCCAAAACCCTTTTCAATTTAATCTTTGATTTTAAGACTTGAGTCACCACGGGTACTTCCTATTTTTACTATTATTCATGATTTATGTTGGAAATTATGAATTATTTATTTGAATATGCGTGAACTCCTATGAAGGATTGATTTTATGAATTATCTTGTGATTTTTAAGTTGCATGCTATGGGTTATTTGAAATTCTATAAAACCTATGACATGTGACTTGATTTTCATGATGCCTTAACTAAGGGTTTCACTATGATATTGGTGGGTTGATTTTAATGGTTTAAAGTGAACATAGTTTACTTATTCATGCACATTACTCTTGAATTTTATGACTTCAAGTTCATATGCATAAATATACCATGTTTTGAAATAAGACTATATAATGAAGCATCTTATGTTGATGAAAAGCTTTTCTACAAGTTATGCAAGTCATGAATGATATGAATATTATGAATGATTAAGGACTATCAAGTATGTTATGAATCATTCTATGAATGTAATGCAAGATTATGAAGCCTGATGCTATGATTTTTAATGAGCTACTACTATTATGATATTATGATTTACAAGTTTATGCATGTTATGATTATGCCTATGTTTATGTATTCTGTGGGACTAGACTTAGCACCGAATGAGCTTAAGGTGGGTGCTCAACCTAGGGGGTCCTTAAATAAAGTCTTATTCTCATAACTACGTTGCCATCATAGGATTATGTATTAGATAGTGGATCCACATATAGCTCCATTTTCATGTTTTAAGTACTAAAATGGGTTGGATTTTGTAAGGTAAGCACTCTTCGAAATGGATTGGATCCTGTAAGGTGAGGTATAGTTTACCTTAGGAAGTAGGGTACTCCTGTTTTGGTGTGGAGGAAACATTGGGATTCCATGTAGTAGCTCACGTGGTCTTAATTGTTAGTTAAGGTCTACTCCTACTTATGTATATTCTATATTATGAGATTATGTTTTACCTCCCACACATGTTTTAATCAAGGCATTGATCATTCATATCATATTGAGCTTATTGTATTTATTCATGATTATGCATCTTGTCTAATATCACTTATGATTGTTTTGTTTCATAGCATCCCACATACTTAGTACATTCAAAGTACTAACACATACTTTTTGTCTACTTGATTTAACCTTGTGGGGGATCAGAGCTCTTCCTCATCCACCTCCTCGTGGCTAATACGATTTGTGAAGACTTTTCTTGTGGTGAGTCCTCCATTTCGAGGGAAGCATCCATTTTCTATCTACCATATTTATGTTAAGACATTGTTATTTTGTTACTTTACTTTTGAGGGTGAGCCCGAGACATGTCTTAGCCCTCATTCCACTCATGACTAGAGGTATTATTGGACGACATGCTATGAATGACTCATTATTGTGGGGACTTGTATGTTGCACTTGATGACGTTAGCAAGTGGTCCATTCCTAAGTCCGTACTCCCCATAGAGTGTGTCCTATGTTCTCTTCCCTTAGTTTAATTGTTATGATTGAATAGTGGGAATTCCTTACCCCTGTTTCCCATACAGTGCATCCCAAGTTCCTAATCACTTTGGTACTATTTGTTAATGATTGATCCATGCTTCTTAACCAAAGATGTGCTTATGTATGCTATGAGGCTTATTTGGGGTACCTTCGGGTTCCCTATTCGCCATGTCGCACCTAGGCCCTATACTTAGGTCGAGACATATTCGAAACAAGTGTCCAACTCGAAGAACACAAATGAATCCCTCGATCCTCAATATACCCTCTAAATCTAAGGTCTCCTTCCTAGCTTCCCCACTAAGCACCTTATTGGAAATCACTCCCAACTATGGGTCATCAAACTGGTGTGTTCAAATTTGCCCCAATAAAGAAGATCTAGCCTCTGCACAAGTAATACCCTACCCGCCTCAGAAATTTTAAGTTGAATCATCTGATTGTCTAGGGACTAAATGTTTGAAGCCAAAGGTTGATCCTTAACCGATAAGAATGCCAAACTACCCATACTCACTTCTTTCCATCTCAAGGCATCTACCGCTATATTTGCCTTACTGAGATGATAAAGAATGGTAATATCATATTCCTTTAACAACTCTAACAACATACTTTGTCTGAAATTAAGGTCTTTCTAGCTGAAGATGTACTGAAGGCTATTGTGATTGATATAGATCTCACAATAGGTGCCATATAAGTAATGCCTCCAAATTTTCCATGCAAAGACTACTGGCGCCAACTCTAAATCTTGTGTGGGATAGTTCTCCTTATGTGCCCTCAACTTCCTAGAAACTTTTTCAATAAATCTTCCCTTGTGCATCAAGATGCAACCCAAGCCAACACCAGAATCATCACAATAAACTTTAAACCCCTAGCCCTCAACAGGTAGAGTAAGAATCAAAGTTGAAGTCATTAAGGCCTTGAACTTTAGAAATCTTTACTCACACTCGTCAAACCCCTCAAACAAAATATTCTTCTGAGTCAATCTATTCAAAGTTACTATTATAGAAGAGAACCCCTTCACAAACTGTCTATAATACCCTGCTAACTCAACAAATCTACAAACCTTTACAGGAGACGGGAGCCTAGCCCAATCACAAACTTCTGCTACCTTAGATAAGAATACCATAATTCCATCCTTGGACACCATGTGCATTAAGAATGTCATAGACCCAAGCCAAAATTCACACTTAATGAATTGTTTATACAACTGATGCTACCGTAAAGTCTAAAGTACAATCCTCAAATTCTCCTCATGCTACTCTCAGCTCTTGGTGGAGATAAGAATATCATCAATGAACACTATAACAAAGGAGTCCAAGTAAGGTCTAACCACACAATTTATCAAATTCATAAATATTATTAGGGCATTAGTCACCCCAAAGGACATGATTATGAACTTGTAGTGGCCATTTTGATTCCTAAATGTAGTCTTAGGAATATCTCTTAATCTTCAATTGGTAATACCCAAACCTCAAGTCTATCTTAGTGAACACTGTTGCACCCGGAAGTTGATCAAATAAATCTTCAATATGTAGCATCAGATACCTATTCTTCATGGTCACCTTATTCAGACAACTTAGTCAATAAACATAGCACCATCCTTCTTCTTCACTAACAGAATAGAAGCACCTCATGGGGGCACTCTAGGCCTGATGAAACTTCTACTCAAAAGATCTTTAAGTTTTGCCTTAATACCTTTAACTCGGTGGAAGCCATTTGATATGGTGGAATAGAAACTAGCTAGGTACCTGACTCTATACCAATGACAAAATTAATATCCTACTTAGGAGAAAGACCAGGGATATTGGTAGGAAATATGTTAGAGTACTCTCTAACCATCAGAAAGAATCGATAGAACGTGGATCAATGCTAGTATCACAAAAAGAAGCAAGATAAACTAGACACCCCTTATCTACTAACCATCACGCTCTAAGGAAATACATCACACCACTCGACATACAACTATCCATACCTGTCCACACTACTGGAGAAATATCAAGCATACAAAAGATAACATCTTAGAGTAGCAATCCAAAATGCACATTGAGGAGTCAACCCATCCATGCCTAAATCAAATCAAAATCTATCATATCAAAAAGTATTAAGTCTGAATTAGTATCATTCCCTAAAATAGTTACCACACAGGTTTGATATACTCAATCTGCTACTAAAAAGTCTCCTATGGGAGTGGCTACATGCACAGGCATAAGCAATGACTCACCCAATACCTCTAATCGAGTAGCATAATAAGCAGATATATATGAATATGTAGAATCCAAATCAAATAGAGCATAACACAAGCTAATAGTAGATAGAGATAGTACCTATGATAATAATGTTTAATGCCTTCACCTTTGGTGTACTCGAAAAAGCATACATATCATCACGACCACCCCTATTTCCTAACTATCCTACTTGAGAACCATACCTAGTACCTGAGAATTACCTCTGCCACCCAATGTACTTCTTCTGGTTGACTAAACTAGCAACTTAGGGCCTAACCCTGATAACCCTAGCATCAACGATAGCTAATAGTAGGGCACCCTCTAGGAAAGTGACCAATTACATTGTAGTCATAACATAACCTACCAAATGAGCCCCTCTGAGATAATCCAGTTAAACGTGAATAACCGTATGACTTGAATACCTAGAAGATTGACCCTGAGTTTGTTGAACCTAAGTTAGGCTACATTGACCGCTAATACCTTCTACTCCATCATCAGTAATCTACAAAGCTTCTTGAATTGGCCTACCATATGGAATCTATTATGGATAACCCCTACTATGAGAACCCCAACAACGTAACTAATGTTTGGTAAAATTGCCCAGGTGGAGAGGTCTCTTATCGCTGCGCCATAGGCCTAGAGATGTATAGTCTCGATGGTATGTGCATGATCTACCACCTATGGAAAATGAGCACTCGAATGCAACCACCTATTCTGTAGCCAATCTTAAGGGATAAGACAACACCCTAACAAACTTGTGCACCCGGTCATCCTTTGTTGGCATAATCATGATTGTGTGTCAGGACAACTTATAGAATTGTGCCTCATACTCATCAATTAACGTCGGTCCCTAAACTAATGTTGTGAACTCATCACTCATTCTTTTTCTCAAACTACATGGCACATACTTGTCTATAAAAGCCTCAGAGAACTTATCCATATTATCATTGGTGGTCCCATTGGGCTACAACTTAGATTGGACCTCCACCACTACTTTGCTGGCCTATCCAGCTAATAAGCAGTGTAATCTACTCCATGGGACTCTATCAAACTGAGGTTATACAACCTCTCTTAGAAACTAAACTAAAACTTATGGGCATCCTGTAACAACCCAAAAAATTTAGAACCTTGTTAAACTGATTAGGATCTTATTAGAACTTATTTTGGTTGGCTAATGATCTTCATGAGTCTCTCTTGAATGGTCGTATTCAAAGAAATCGCATTGGTTAAGTTTTGCATGAAGTTTTGTGAAAGCACTGACTTTAAATTGCCATATATCCTAGAACAAGTATAACGGGGTGAGACATGACCTATTAAATTTAAGAACTTTGAGTTATCTTTCCAACGCACTTGGTTTCACTTGATTCGTAGTTTGTATGAAGAAGTTATGACCTTTTTGTAAGGCTGCCATTAGAGGGATTTCTTTTTGGAAAAATTGGCTAAGGCATGGCACCATGGGACCCCATACGGGTCGTGAGCAACCAAATGGCTCGTGTGTATGCCTCGGGATCCTGAATATGAGTTCTAATGAAGTGTTTCAATAAGGTATTGACTCAAGGATTGGTTCTAAGTATGCAATTACCGTTTCAGAAGCTTTCGTTATGTTGACGAGGGGCCAGACGACCTGTAGAGCCTTGGATGGCTCGTATGGCTACTGATCATGTAAGACATGACAGGCTCATGACCAAGTCAAGCCACACAGACCACTGGATGGTCTGTGAGCCATCACAAGTCCCGTGAAGGTGGCCATCAAAGTATTGATGTGGAGATTTTTCTAAGTATGGAATCTCTTATGGACCATTGGAAGGATCAACTTTAACTGGTCGTATATCTTAGAACATAATGAACTGGGTGTCCCATTACATATCAAATTGAAGCTCTTTGAATTAGCTTTCCAATAAAACTATTTTAACTTAATTCCAAATTTTGAGTAAAAGGTTATGCTCATTTTCGTAGGGACTGCCTGTGCTGAGTCAGTGAGCCTCGCAATCCGTGAAGAGGCTCACAACCCGTGAAACCAACCGTGAGAGTTACGGGTTAAAATTCCAGGTTGGATTTTATTGAGGTATTTGTTTTTCAATTTAACCCATTCCCAAGGTCTTCTATGACCTTTAAACCTATGTTAAGTCTCCAATTAAGATTTTATTCATTCATGTTCATTAAATTCCTTCAAACCCTTAGAACTTCATTCAAAACAAATTCTCTAAGAACTCCTCAAGACCTCCATTGAAGACTTAGCTTGGAAATCAAGATAAGGCTCCATTCTTCATCAATTCTTCTTACGTTTCTTGGCTAATCAAGGTATGTGGGATTGATTCATGGTTATCCTTTCAACCATGAAGACCCAAACCTCCTCTTCTTCAATTTTTATGAATTTCAAGCTCACTTTGCAAATGGATCTTTTAAACTATGAATGATTTAATTAAATTGAAGTATGTGATGAATTTAATTGTTGATTTTAAAGTGCATTTAGCCCTAATTTGTTGAATTCCATTGATTTTATGATGGTTCAATTATGCATGTCCCTTTACTCTTTAAATCTATGCATGGGTAGTGTTAAATTGAGATTTAATTGTTGATTTAACTTTGAATTTCTTATGGATCCTTCTTATTATGAATTTAAATTATGAATTCTAATTGCTCATGCTACTCTCTTCATCATTCATGGCATTTACATTCATGAGCATGGATTTTATGAAGTTTTGATGTGGGCTAAGTCCCAAATATATTTATGACTATGATTTTGAACAAGTATGAGTTATGACAAGAATGGGATCACATAATGTCTATGATTTGGATCTTTGAGAAATTATGGGTGTTTACACCAATATGATATGATTTTGAATGAGCTACTCCTATGCATTGGTCCTTGCACTTGATACGTGAACTCTTATTTGGCTTTTCAGCATAAGTATGAAAAGATTTGAATTGTGATTTGGCTTTTAGGCCCAACCTTGTATTACACTGATTTTGAAAGTACTTATTCTTTGTTTGAAAGCATGTATATATATATATATGTATTCTTATGGGATGATGACCGAATACCGATGGGATTGGAGTAGTAAGTGGGATATCCCCAAGGGTCCCACTCCTTTCTCTTGAACTATGTGCCAGCATAGGTACTTTGATATGATATGATTTTAAAATCCTTCTGAAAAGACTAGGTCGTAAGGAAGGTGGCTATCACACCGAAAAGACCGGGTCGTAAGGTGTGGTGTGACTACACTTGGCAAGTATCACCCTAATCCCGTATGTAGAGGCCTGACATCGGGAGTTCATGTATTGGCTCGCATGAATTGTGATGTCGATTACGTCTCATCCTCTATACTATAAGTATTATGACATTTCATGCATCACGAATTTCATTGTATATTGATATATTATTCTTTCCTATATTCTCCTTCTATATATATGTGCTCTTGTCATCTAACTTGTTTTGTAGGTGCATGTTCATATGCATTGCATGCGTGCATACTTAATACATTATATGTGTTAACCTATACTTTCTATCTACATGATCTAACCATGTAGGGGACAGAGACAATTTCTATCCACCTTTGTACGTTTAGCTTGGTGATCTCGGATTGTTGCTAATGGTGAGCCCTTTCTTTCAAGGGCAAGACCCACCTATCTCTACCTTATGTTTTGATTAGTTTATTTTCTATCTTATGACTTGAGGGTGAGTTCGGGTTATGTTGTGGTCCCCATCTTATTCTAAGTAGAGGCATTATTGGACATATCAGATTCTATTGTACGCCCATATTATATGGTTGTTTGAGATGCTATGACTATATTATGTTTTTACTATGATTATGCTTATGATATCTTGATACGTTTTGATGAGAATGTTATTATGTGGAAATTCCCAAGTCCCTCCTTGCCCCCATAGATTGAGTCCTACTTACCCGCCCCTTAGAATATACTTGTTATGTGCTACGTGATTCATGCAAATCCCTTTCCCGATGACATCTCTATAGCTTGAGTTCAAAGCCCTGAAATCCCTTAGAATTATGTGTTCCTTATTAAATTACATGCTTCCGATCTAATAATGTGTAAATTGATGCTAAGATGTATTGTTTGAGGACTTTTGGGTTCTCATTCACCATGTCACATCTAGGCCCTACTCTCGGGTCGTGACACATCCTTTCCCAAAGCACATAAAAACCTAGAAGGCCCCAATTTGATAAACCTCTCCAATATCTTTTGCTCCTTAATAGTCATCACTGGACTATCTGTCAAAGGTTTAACAACCATAGGAATTAGTTTGATCACTGGACGGGGAGCCATAGTTGTATGTTGTGAACCTGGAGTCTGATCATATTATGCTCCTTCCTGACCTGACGTCTATGACGTCTCTTGGACCTCAGGTTTAACTGAAGAGCTAGGCACATTCGTTGTTCATAATATACCCTCTATGAATCTAAGGATCCCAACCAAAGTATCCTATAGTATTGGTGTTGACACAAATTCGAGTGGAGGCTAGGCTGGAACCTTTCAACTTGCTAATGCTCGAAGTGCTCAACATCAAAGTTAGGTTCTAGTGTTGGTCTAGTGTTGTGGCTGTTTCTCTGCCCCGACCTCTCAGTTAACCTCTGCCTCTGCCCTGGGCTGGGACTCCATCTATAGGCATAGGGGGTTCTCAACCACACATAGTAGATCTCGTCTGTTCCATTTAAGAAAGAGTGAAATAACAAATTTCAGATACTACTTTAACACACGATTAGGATCAAGAAAAATGAATTTAATCCTAACAATGCCTATAGCCTCCTGAAGATTGGATATTGTTTTTATCATACCGATCTATGAAACTCTACTAGATACTTGTTGTTGTAATGGTGAGGCTGCTGAACCTAAGTTCTCATACCACTTTGTTACTACTAAATTCGGGTCATGATAGTGCGTACCAAAAACTCGGTAGGCAAGCCAAATCCCAAATATTAAGAGTTTTAAGAGTGAAGATTTATTTGCAAAGGCTAATAAATAAATAGTAAAATAATAATATGCGAGAGTAAAAATAACATTACCAAGAAATTGAGTAAAGCATAGATATTTAATGGGATACAAAATATACTATAGGCCCAAAAGTAATTACAAGACAAATCGAAACTAGAATAACCACCCGAACCTAGTATCACAAAAAATAGGAGCTACTAAGTAGAAAAAATTATTTTATAAACACACACACACATACACACACATATATATACACACACACACACACACCCCTATACAACACCAAAATCTGACCATCCAAGTACAAAATACAAAAAAAAGCAAAACAAAGAATGCAACAAGTTTCTAGATGTCGAGAGCTTACAACTATTTGAAATTGGGGCCCCTATGGATGACCAGGAGTGCGTTGAGGTTGGATCGAGCAGAGATCTGCATCTAATGATGCATAAGTGCAATATGAGTACCAAATATATGGGGTACCCAAAAGGCATCATAGATTGACCGAGTTCAGAATGATATAATATAATATAGGTAGTACGATGATACACTAAATAAGGGTGAACTCAAGAAATAAAGTAGCTAATATTAAGGTACGAGGAACACACCGATAATCCACAATAACAAAACCATTCACCATGAAATATAATAGTACCAAAAGTTTTCACAATGCATAGAGGTGTTTTAATTAGTTTGAATGAAGAAAATAGAAAATTCAAAAATAGTCATGGGCCGCCCGGAATAGCCTTGAGCTCATCAATAATAAAATAAAAAACTAGAAAAATAATCTACAGACTGTTTGAAATAACCTCGAGCTTATCAAATGTAGAATGCGTAAAACTCAAAAATATCTCTACGGGTCGCCCGAAATTATGCTTCAAGTTTATCATATATTTGTAAAGTAAAATTCAAAAATATGTCTATAGACTGCCTGAAATTATGCTTCAAGCTTAAAAATTATTATTATAATGAGAATTACAATATTGCATGCCAAAATCATCTTTCAATTAAAATTCATAATTACCAGTTATTTCCATAAACTTCCAAAGTTCCCCTTTTCCTCATTTACATCTCACTATAATAAATTTTAAACCCAGTTTCGCGTAAATTACATATTCAAGATGAAATTTTCAACAATGCTGACCTTTGAAAGAAGATTTTAGTAGAAGCTCAACTCTTCATCTATTCGAGTAGGGAAATATATTAAAAATTTACAAGGATGGAAAAATCTCATCAAACTTTAGCAACAACCAATCAAAAAATAAATATTTATGAAAAATAAATAATCCAACAATCTAGCACGTATCGACCTTAATTATACCACCTAAAATCCACTCCTAAGGATTTCTACGACACGAACAACAAGAAATATCCTAGACTAAGTCTTTTCAATAAATAATTCTACTAATTTACACTACAATGCTATCAATTACTCTCAAGATTTTGATTTCACCAAAATTCTATCAACTCACAACCTAATCATACGAAACTATTTAAATTGTATAAAATAATAGTGGAATGATAAAGGCCTTAAATTTCAATATGTCTGGAATTTTTAATCCGGGTACTGAATGGTCTTTTGTCACATTTATCCTTGCAAGTAGATTTAGTGGCCATCCTGAGGTCTTATTTGAACCTCTCTTAGTGTTCACTCTATTGGTGAGTCAACTGTCCGGTGGAGTTTCCATTAAAAATGAGTGGGTCAGTAAGGTGGCTTAGAAATTGGAGTTTCCATTAAAAATGAGTATGGTTCATCCAGTGTTCAATTTGTTGATGTTCTAGAAGTTTTTTGGTGATTCAAGTTCATTGTACCATCAGAAGATGTGAACGCTGCAGAGAACTTGACCTATGAAGAGGTTTCAGTTTAAATTTGAGACCACCAAGTAAAGAAGTTGAGGAACAAAGAAGTTGCATTCGTCAAAGTACTTTAGAAGAATCAACAAGTCAAAAGTGACATATGGGAAGCGGAAATGGATATGATGAAATGATACCCTCATCTCTCTCACTCTACTCAAGACTAAGGTATTAAGCTATTCTTGACAAAAGACCTTGATTTTCTTGCGTTTTAGTTTTTCATGCCATTATGCATGCATACATACTTATGAGGCTGCATTTGAATAATATTTAATGCATGAGTTCAAAATTTTCATGAAAATGATATTTTAGTTGCATTTTGTATTCATGCTAGAGTTTTAGCTATTTTTACTTCATCCAAGCTTGCTTTTATCACATTCGAGGATGACTATTCCCAAGGGAGAGATATTGTAAGACCTTGGATGCTAAAAGGTAAAAATTTGGGAAGGAAGTCGAGGATTAGGTTCTGGTGTAGGGATGCACAAGCCCATCTATGACTCGTGGTAGGTTTTACGGACTGTAGATAGGCCTTGTAAATGGACCGTACACTTGGTGAAAATTTGAAGTATTGGGGTTGTTATACGGAGGGTATCTATGACCCGTAAAAGGAACTATGAGTCGTAAACAGTGGCTCATGGATTAGAGGGACAAGCCAAGTTTCTAAAGTTGGGGAGGTGTACCAGACGAAGGCATAGTACGAGTCGTTGTCCAGATAATGAGTCATGACTAGGTCTTTATAGTTTAGGTTTTGAGATGAACAATTTTCCAAGTGTTAGATGGATTTACGAGGAGTGTTTATGGCCCATAGATAGAACTATGGGTTGTGGATGGATGTTCATAGATGAGGATCAGAGAACAATTTTTAAAGCTTAGGAAGTCTTACCAGATGAAACTCTAACCTACGAGTCGTAGAATGATCTACGACCAGTAGATTAGGCTCGTAGATGGTCCAATAGTTATAATGAAGGGCAATTTTGATATTTCCCCCACACCCTAATTACAATTACTATGACACCCTATTCCCTCCTATTTCACTCTCATTCTCTCCCAACTTTAATTTCTCCCAAAATTCTCCTAAGTCTTTTGACTCCTAAGACTCAAGAAGGTAGGAACCTTTTTCAAGGTCCTCTTCCCCAATCTCAAGTTTCTCTTTGGTTTTCAATCAAGGTATGTGGGTTGTTTTCACTGATGAAGCTTAAGTAATTTCCCTACTTTACTTAGTTTCAAGGAATGAAATTTGTATGGATTTTTATGATATCTTATTAAATGTTATACCATGATGCATGTACTGCCTAATGATGTATTATGCTATGAATTTATGATATATTATGAAAGTTTGATGATTTATAAGACGTTCTTATGATTTACTACCTAGGGTTTTGAATGCTTATGGTGGGTTATTTTTAAGAATGATTTAAATTGATGTGTTTTACTATATTTATGCATAATCCTCTTGAGTTTCATGATTTAAAGCTTACATGCATTGAACCCACCAAGTTTTTATGTCATGTTCTCAAATGAAGTACGATTATGAATTTTAAGGGTTTCAATTATATGTTTGTGTAAGTTTATGAAAGTTATGAAGTATTTAAGAAAGCCCTTTTAATGATTTCATAAAAGATAGAGAAAGGACAATCCTCACCAAAAGATAGATCCTCTTTTGATAAGGACAATTCTTGCTTGAATGGATTATAAAGGTTTTAACGAGTTACTCCTATTATGATGAAGTTATGTTTCAAAGCTTGTAAATGTATATGCATATGATTATGTTGTAAGTATCCCATGGAACTTGACTTAGCACCGAATGAGGCTTGAGGTGGAGTTTGGTAAGGGAATTCTAGTAGCAACCTCTTGTCTCATTAACTATGTGCTACCATAGGAGCCCTTGTAGGCTAGGCTAGTGGATCTACAAAATCCCTAATCAATCAAAGACTAACAGATGAAAGTTTTACCTGGCAAGTATTCTCCCTGGTCCAACATAAGGGGATATATTGTATTTCATATTACAACGATTATGATTTTATTGTTGGTCATGGTAACCTCCCACATATATATGTATATGCTTACATGAAATGTTTAAGTTGCCTCTATCATTCTTTAAAGATGGATTGATCATTCATCATCTCTTGTGCTTTTGTAATGACCCTCTGGGTCATTTCCATGGTTTTGAGCATATGTATAGTGACCTCAGGCCATTGGTGATTTGTTGGGACTTTTAGCATGGTGGTTGGATGGGTTATTTGGGAGTTATGTGGATTTTTGAGATAACATGAAAGTTATATCTGTAAAATGAGTTTTCAGGTAAAGTCTAAGTAAACATCCTTAGAGTAAAATTCTGATGATTCCATTTGCTCTAAAACGGTTGAATTAGGCTAGGAGCATATCCGGTGCAATTATATCATGTCTTGCAAATTTAGCCGCGGGAACTGATTAATAGTTGATTAGTCAATGCCCCCGAAAACTATGCCGCATGAGAATTTTGATAGTGCGATTAGCTCTGAAATGTCAATTTTTGTATAAGATGACCCTTTGTTTTGATACTAAGGACATTCTAATATGATGTGACCCTCGGGGGCTTTCCATTATAAGGTGCAGATAAAAAAGTAGGACCCTCACTATATCGTAGAAAGCTTCGTTAGAAATTTCAACCGCACCCTTGGATTCGGAATGTCAAAATCTATAGGGTTACATAGTTTGTTTACCAAAATTGGAGTCCAAACGAGCTCGACACGTCGAAAAAAGGGATTGGATGGTGGCTGAATTGAAAGGGCGACATGGCCAGCCCTAACATTGACATGTGGTGCAAGCTGAGGCTGCCACGTGTTAGGGGCATTGGCCTATATATATGGGGTGCTGTTGACTTGTTATACATATATACATGCAACTTTGAACTGCAATTCTGAGCTTATTTTACATCTGATTTGATTGATTCAAAAGGCTACATGACTCAGATTTTCGCGAGGAACACTGCAGAAGTGTTAGATTCTAGTTTCAACGCATATTTTGAGGTAAAATCTTTGTTTTTCGCTGGTTGTATATCAAAAATGAGTGAAAACTTTACATTGCAATATCTTAATCATTTCTCAGCGGAAAGTAAAATTTGTGTCTAAATTATTTTATTTCTTGAGAGGAACATTGTGGTATGCTTGAATTATTATAATTTTTCTGTGTTTTAATGGAATTTGATCGAGAAGTTATGTAAGAAATGATTTTTGATAAGAAATGCTATTTTATTTTTGAGCCATTTTGTTTGTCTTTTGGGATCTATTACGGCTCAATTTGTTTCTATGGAGTCATGGTGATGTAGGGATCATTTTCCCCATTTTAGTCATAATTTAGGCAACTTCACCCGTATTATGAGATTTTGCAGCCTATGTGACCATGTTAACCTTGTGAATTGTATTTTGACACCTGAGCAACATCGAGAGACGATTCATAGGGGAAAGGCTTGGGTGGATTGACTTAGTACGTGAGAAATCATCTGCTAGGTAGGCTAGGCGTTCTCTACACCTTACACTAAGTTGAAATTCATGTGTAGTTGAGCCAAAATATGTAGGAACATGCTATTTATGGGTTTAGCTTTGAAATATATGTTTTATATTGTTGGTTGTGATATGCATATGATATATATGATGATATAGGGCGATGGTTATTGTATTGAGAGTTGTGTTAGCTTTAGCTACTATATTAGCTGAGTTCTAACATTGGTTGACTATGAGAGGGACCGAAAGGGTTGGTTTAGGCTGAGAACATGTGATAAGTATGTCCACTGAGCTTAATGTTTGTTTGTATGTGAAAGTGGCTACCTATATCCATTTTGAGTACTTGTGGCTGCCTAGATTATGGTAGAACTTCCTAAATAAATGTGATTATGTGTTGTCTGATGACATATATGATCCTATATACTGTTGTTATCTATTATGTAAGTGTACTATTGGCTAATGACTGGAGAAATATACCATCTTCTGAGAATAATTATAGCTGCATTCCTAAAGTTGCCTTGGGACTTTTAATACGAGATATGTTACTATTGCACCATTGACATGTTATAGACAGGAGAGTGACCCTGTTAGTGAGATGTAGGCTATATATTATGGGATTCTTAGGTCTATCTGTGATGAGACAATATCTATGTGGGTTAGCCTTAGGGACTAACACCTTATTTAGAGAGGGAAACATTATCAGTTGGCTGGCACAAGGTTGCTTTAGGCAGAATCCTTTGTAGAAATTTGGCTACAATACAATTCTAAGTAGGTGATATCCTTCCAATTGTCTAGCCTCTTAGGCCTTAGCTTAGGTTACATCGATGCTGCCCTATGAGTTGCTTTACACAGAGAAAGGGCCTGGCAAGGGCTTAATATGGCCTAATTCCATGGGAAAAACATGTGTCCTAATTTGACTCATATTTATGAGAGTGTGTGTAGCCTGATGCTACTGGGATATGTTGCTTGTGAGACTATTTGTTGATTATATGTTGTACTGTGGCCAGGTTCTGGTATAGACATGAACCTATAGGGTTGGATTGTGGGGGATACCTATGTTATGTTTGTCGTCGCCTATGCTGACTTTGGGTTCTTGTGGTTGACGATGTTATGGTATACTTTGCCTTAGTTGGGCATAACTCTACAGTGATCCGTGACGTATACACTCTGATGTACTGTTGATAGTTGTTGTGTACTGGTTCTTTTCATATGATGTTAGGGTATCTATGGTTGTTTGAGGGAGGTGTTGGTTACGATTGTGTTGGTTGGTTTGTCTAGGATACCTATGTTATGAGTTTCTTCACTTATGTTTACTCTAGGCACAATATGACTTTGGAATTTCAGATCTAGATAGATTGGTTAAGTGAGTGACTATTTTGATACCTCGAGTCTTAGATAAATCTCCTCGTGCTTCGAGCTTTGGTGGCCATATCCAAGAGTTTGAGTCCTTAGTAATGCTCTCCATGGTCTAAGTCACAGTTGCCATAACTGGGATATCAAGTGATAGATGCAGATTTTGAGATTCGAGCACCTATTGATATTCTTGGTTGGGGACCTAGTCGGTTACATTTTGGGTTTAAGACCGTATTGATTGTGTTAAGGAGATACTTTATCCCTTGGAGCATGCATCCCATCGTTATGTATATTTTCAGACCATCTAGCCTTGACTGACTGCCCCCACGGGAAGCCAAGTCAAGAGGACTAGGGGTTTGAGGCCCCATGGGATATTGATTCCTGAGTAGGTTGAGGACCAAGTAGTTATATGGTACTTTAGGTGGAGGACCTGACTAATTTCTCATGGATCCACACATATATTCACACGCTGATTATGCGTAGATATACCCTTTTGGTTTATGGGGGCTCAGGAGGTATTCATGCTTAGATATTAGAGCCTTACACCCATATACAACTGACTTATGACCATGTGATATGGGGAGTTAGGTTCTGTTGTGATTTGGTTGACCAAATTATGCGCGGGTGTATCGTTTGGGATTTTTTGGGCCCAATTGGCATACAAGCATAGATATTAGGGACTTGCACCAGTATACAACACTATGTCTTAGTTAGAGACAGTTGCCATATGGGCCTATACAGTCTTCATCAGTCGATATCATTATTCATCACTTGGGGTTGTTCAGTTCATCATTGTTCATCACTTGGGTTGGGTCAGTTTATCATTGTTCATTACTAGGGTTGGTTCAATTTATCATTGTTCATCACCTTGGTTGGTTTAGTTGTGGTTTGAGGGCTTCCAAACATGCTTATGGCTTGATCTGAGTTTGATTTTCTACACTGTTGCAATTCTCTATATATTTGAGCTTTTTCTATGTTTACTGTTTCACTCGGTCGATCGATGATGCCTACTAGGTGCCTTGTTTTGGTACTCACCTTTTAAAATTATGCATCTTCCCATGGTGCATGTTCACATACTAGCCATGGCTATTAAGTTGGGGATTTTTGAGCGTTCAGGAGACACTAGGTGAGCGCTGGTTGCTCTAGCTATTTTGTAGGTGCCATCATGACCAGGCCTAGGTTATGATAACGTGGTATCATAACTTAAGCTTCACCTGTCTCATCTACACAGAGTTACCATCTAGTAGAGTCTTGTGGATGGGTATGGAGATGTTCGTGACTTATTTCTAGAAAGCTATGGGATGTTTAGGAAACTTCTTGTGTTATTAATTCTTGTCGTGTAATATTGTCAATGGTTTGTCAATTTCCTAGAATCTTATTTGGCTCATCCTTTTGCGTAGATGCCACGTATAGGTTAGACTCTGAGCCAGGGTATGGATGCATTATCAGTCCCAAATAGGGAGCAGCCTCTAGAGCCCATAGAGTAAAGACCAAATGCCCATGAGTTTTGACAGTTGTATAGAAAGCCTACAAACATTGAGATTGTGGGAGTCATAAAGACAGGCTTCGTGATCACCTACTTGATTGGTGGTGACTATGTATTAAACTAGTAAGAGTTATTGTTGAGGATGGAACTTTGTGATACATATGTCTGTACGTCAGTTGCTATTTAAATGTTATATGGGATATGAACACTCCTGATAAAGATTATAGGTGGGAAGGTCGTGACTAAGGTAGTACTAAGCATTATTGCTCTCTATATGTCTGCATCTGATTATTTAACTGTTGGTTTGACTTGTTGGACTTCCTAATGCTGATGAGTATACTCTACATGGTGGAATTCTAAGTAATTGCCACATATGTTACGATTATACCTTGTTGGAGGGTATATGTAAGCTAAAACCCTGTGGTTTATACATATGATCAGTTTGAAACTTGACTACTAGAGTAGGTATTTTGATATTGGTGTATATAGTATTTGAGAGGATGGTTGTCAGTTATACCCCTGGCCACACCTTGTGCCTCTATGGTTATGATGTTGTTGTTGTAATTCTGTTGATATACGATTCTCCTGATTCCTTGGTGTCTGGATTGTTAGATGAATATTATGTATGGGGGTTTAGTTAGGTTATCTATTGTTAGTTGGGATGTTAATACATTATCAGTTGAGCTGCCAACCATGTTGCCCTTCATACTTGTTATACTTATTAGCTGGCTAGGATTGTGTTATCTAGATTCCTAGCTATGCTTACAAGTGGGATTATTGATCATTTTGTTGGGTTGCCTGGCATTTGAGTAATAGTTTTATATTGTTAGCTGCATTTCTTAACTTGTCGCTTACTTGAATTTGGGTTCCAAGCTTCTTTCATCCTGGGTCAGGTATCTATGTAGTGGAAAGTCTCTTATATTAGTGGGAGATTTTGTATGGTGATTCTTTAGGATTGTGATACGTGGGTCAAGTGATAGTGTCGGATAGGCTCAGTTTTGATATTTCCATAGGGGTTGATTGATTAGTTCCTATTATGTTGTGGTAGATAAATAAGGTTGGATTATTACCCTAGCTATGCTTGATATGTCTCCAATAGAATGGTAGAGCTTCCTTAGCGGGGCATTGGTTGACATTCTTTCATGTATACAGGTTCAGGGATTAAACCAATCGCATGTTGGGTATATGTGCCCGTGCTTATGATACAACTACTGAGCCACTGTGTGGTCACTAATGTCGTACTCTAGTGGGTGGTTTGGGTCCATAGATCCAGGTTTGTATAGTATTGACTTATTAAAGAATGCCTTTGTTAGGGTCTGGGGTATTCAGGATAGACTGAGGATAATTTAGAGTCAACAACCGGGGTTGTGCCGACCATGGACATTAGTTTGGACAGTTTGAAATTTGAGACAGAGTTGTATTGAGGGTGTTACCCCCTGAGAGAAGTCGTGTGGGTTGGAAGGCAGAGTAAGCTTAGCTTTGATATGTTAGCTCTTTTAAGGTGCTGAGATGAGTTGGACCGGTTATATTTTAGTTAGCCCTACCTTTAGCTTGTTTTGCTGTATATTCTTCTTTCTATGTATCGATGTTTTGTTGGAGTATTTTGGATGAGTTAAATGTACCCCAGTATGATTTTATTGAGTTAGATGATTGTCTGATATTGTTAAGGGAGGTTTTGGTGGAGGATATGTTTTAGGTTATCCGAGATCTATTATGGCTTTTGTGAGTGGTTGATTGTGTTTGTCAGGTATCTACTGTAATAATGAGTGTTTGACGGTTAGCAAAAATACTAACGAGCGGGATGGTATTTTGACTATCTGTTGCATTGGTGAATGTTTTTATTCTGGTGCTTGGTGGATTAAATAGCAATAGAAAAATGTTTAGGCCCTATGTGTGAGCGTGAGCATATTATCCACGGTCTATCGTTGTTGGTTAGCCTATGGGCCATTCGTGGTTGATTATGGGAATCACTTGTATAAGGAAGCTAAGAATAGAGTAAAATCTATATATGTAAACCATGAGTATAGTTATGAATGACCATGATTATCTAAACATCTGGTGATGTGGTAAGGACAATATGCCTAGCCAATTGATTTCCCGTGAGTTGTCAACTAATTGAGCAGATGGGGGAAAATAGTGGATTCTTGAGAATTCCTTATTGAATTGCTGCATGGACTAACTATTGCATATAGACGGGTGGTTGGATTTCTAGATAGTGAAAAGGACACCGAAACTAGTGTAGGATACGAAATATGCTTATGGCCGATATAGTCATGGTGCAGATTGGAGCTTGTATATATGCTTATATTTGTACTTTTAAAAATGGAAGTCTTATTAGTAGGGGATGTTGTAATAAACCTCTGGGTCATTTCTATGATTTTGGAGTAACTTGTTGATTATAGCATGTGTATAGTGACCTCCGGCCATTGGTGATCTGTTAGGACTATTGGCATGGTGGTTGGATGAGTTATTTGGGAGTCATGATTTTTGAGATAAGCAGGAAGTTATACCTGTAAAATAAGTTTTCATGTGAAGTCCTAGTAAACAGTCTTAGAGCGGAACTTTGACAATTCCATTAGCTCTAAAACGGTCGAATTAGACCAGGAGCATGTTTGGTGCAATTATATCATGGCTTATTGTAATGACCCTCTAGGTCATTTTGGTGTTTCTATGATATTTCTATTATCTAAGATTTTGTATAGGAACCTCGGACCTTTCATGACCTATTGGAGTTGTTGGGATAGTTATAAGGTGTTTTGATTGTGAACTATGCAAGTTAGCAAGTAACTAAAGTTGCCAAAATAAGATTTCTATCGAAACCTTAACAAACGACCTCAGAATGGGATTTTGACAATTCCATTAGTTTTGGAATGTCCCAATTGTGCTATGAGGGTGGTTGGTTCGAGAATGGAGTGTTCCGAAATGGTTTTGAGTCAAAAATTGCAAAATGAGTTCAACTGGAAACTAAAAACTGTGTTTTTGTTAAAACCCAGCTAAACATTCTTGGAATGGAAAACTGATTGCGCGGTCCGCTCCAAACTTTTAAAGAAAATCTTAAATGGCCTTTCGCCAGTTGTCAAGGTCATCCAATTAAATTTTGACCCCCTCAGTTCTATTAGCTATTTTTAGCCCAAAGCCAGTGGAGTAACTTTTTTTCGTAAAAGGCTCTATTGGGATTTCTAGTTGCACCGTTGGATTTGGAACATTGAAATTATTGTGGTTAAATTTTTGCCTTGTGGTGGATGCAGATTCTGAGGACCAACCAATGATTAATATTTGGGGGGGGGGGGGGCATAAATTGAATCCCTAGTTTGAGATATT